>JABWTJ010000271.1:1458243-1674580 GCA_016801875.1 Solanum sitiens | reverse complement strand
TAGAGTTCATCGTTTTGTGGACAGATTAGATTCATATCTGGTTAGAGACTGTACAATTGCTTCATTAAATAAAGATATGGATATAGTAAGGATGCAGGCTTTTGCACAAAAATTGGAGGATCAAAGGCAGAGAAGAAGAACACAAGAGTTAGAAACAGGGCATTCTAAGAGGGCCAGATCCATGGGTCAGTTTACACCATCCCAAGGTGAGTTTAGGCCTCGGTTCTCTAATAGACCACCTAGGCCATCATCTTTCTACTCTAGAGCTAGTGCTCCACCACGGTTCCAAGGGTTTAGAGGCAATCAGTTTTGGCAAAGAAGTGGAAGCCAAGGCAGTCATCAAGAGTAAGGAAGTACGAGCCAATCAAGGCCTCCACGATAGCCTTGTAAACAATATGGAAGGAATCATCTAGGTGCATGCAGGTTTGGGACGGATGTTTGTTTTTGGTGTGGCACACCAGGGCATATGATGAGAAACTGCCCTCATAGGGGAGTGGGTGACATTGTTCAACCAACTAGATCAGTTGTTGCGTCGACCTCATCAACCCCTTCTTTATGTAGGGGACTACATATGCCTACAGGTCATGGTAGAGGAGCTAGGGGAGCAGCTAGTTCTAGTGGAGGTCAGAATCGCACATATGCACTAGGGGATCAACAAAATTTAGAAGCGTCGCCGAATGTGGTTACAGGTACATTGTCCATCTTTTCACATATTGTATATGCATTAATAGATCCGGGGTCTACACTATCATATGTTACACCATTGATTGCTGGAAAGTTCAAAACAACACCAGAATTATTAGCGAAGCCATTTGAAGTGTCTACACCGATTGGTGAATCTATTATAGCTAGGAGAGTTTATCGTAATTGCATTGTAACTGTTTGTGATCGTGATACATTGGCTGACCTTGTTGAGCTAGACATGGTAGATTTTGATGTTATAATGGGTATGGATTGGTTAGCTTCTTGTTATGCCACAGTAGATTGCCGAACTAAGATAGTGCATTTCCAATTTCCAAAAGAGATAGTCCTCGAATGGAAAGGTAATATTGGGATGCCAAGAGGTAAATTTATTTCTTATCTTAAGGCAAAGAAGATGATTTCCAAAGGATACATATGCCATCTGGTTAGAGTGAAAAATGTAGATGCAGAGCCACCAACCCTTCAATCCATTCCGGTGGTAAATGAATTTCCAGATGTGTTTCCTGAAGATCTTCCCGGTTTACCTCCAGAACGAGAAGTAGAGTTCGGTATTGATGTGCTTTCAGATACTCAACCTATCTCAATTCCTCCATATAGAATGGCTCTGACACAATTACGAGAGTTGAAAGAGCAGTTAAAAGACTTATTACAGAAAGGATTCATAAGGCCTAGTGTGTCGCCATGGGGAGCACCAGTTTTATTTGTACGAAAAAAGGATGGCTCATTAAGAATGTGTATCGACTACCGGCAGTTGAATAAGGTAACAATTAAGAACAAATATCCCCTCCCTAGAATTGATGATCTGTTTGATCAATTACAAGGTGCTAGGTATTTTTCAAAGATCGACCTGAGGTTAGGTTATCACCAAGTGAGGGTCAAGGACAAAGATATACCCAAGACAGCTTTCCGAACACGGTATGGTCATTTTGAGTTCTTAGTCATGTCATTTGGGCTAACAAATGCACCAGCAGCTTTTATGGATTTGATGAATAGGGTGTTCAAGCCATTCTTAGATGTGTTTGTGATAGTGTTCATAGATGACATTTTGGTGTATTCAAGATCGGAAGAGGATCATGCTAATCACTTGCGGCAGGTTTTACAAATTCTTCGTGATCGTAAATTGTATGCAAAGTTCTCTAAATGTGAGTTTTGGTTGAAATCTGTGGCATTCCTAGGTCATATCGTATCCGAGGAAGGAATAAGGGTTGATAACCAGAAAATAGAAGCCCTGAAAAAATGGCCAAGACCTACAACGCCTACGGAGATCCGTAGTTTTCTTGGATTGGCAGGTTATTACAGAAGGTTTGTTGAAGGATTCTCTTCCATGGCTGCACCCTTAACAAAGCTAACACACAAAGGAACCAAGTTTCTGTGGAGCGATGAGTGTGAAAGAAGCTTCCAAGAGCTGAAGAGTAAATTAACTTCTACACCTGTGTTGGTACTTCCAGAAGGTACAGAAGGCTATGTAGTGTATTGTGATGCTTCGGGAGTGGGCTTAGGTTGTGTATTGATGCAGCATGGTAAAGTTATAGCTTATGGCTCAAGCCAGCTGCGGCCACATGAGAAAAATTATCCAACCCATGATCTAGAGCTAGCAGCAGTTGTGTTTGCTTTGAAGATATGGCGCCACTACTTGTATGGAGTTCATGTTGACATATACACTGATCACAAAAGCTTGCAATATATTTTTTAGCAAAAAGACTTAAATCTGAGGCAGCGAAGGTGGCTGGAGCTATTAAAAGATTATGACATTGACATCTTATATCATCCCGGTAAAGCTAATGTAGTAGCTGATTCTTTAAGACGTAAAATAATGGCAACCACTTATGGGAAGTCTATGGAAAGACAAGGAATGACTAAGGATCTTTCCCAACTAGCTAACTTGGGCGTTCGCCTTCTTGAATCTCAAGACAAAGGGGTAACTGTGCAAAATGTGGCAGAATCCTCGTTAATAGTGGAAGTGAAAGAGAAGCAGTACACTGATCCAATTCTTTTACAACTTAAAGAGAATGTACTATATGGTATGACAAAGGCGTTTGAGCTTAAGCAAGACAAAGTACTTCGATGTCAAAACAGATTGTGTGTACCTAATATAGATGAACTAAGAAAGAGGATCATGATGGAAGCACATAATTCAAGGTACTCTGTTCATCCGGGGTCAACTAAAATGTATCATGACTTGAAAGAAATGTGTTGGTGGGGGAACATGAAGAAGAACATTGCAGAATTCGTGGCTCAGTGTCCAAACTGTCAACAGGTAAAAGTAGAACACCAAAAGCCCGGAGGTTACATGCAGCGTATAGAACTTCCAATTTGGAAATGGGACATGATCAACATGGATTTTGTTACTGGTTTGCCTCGCTCTTTCCGGAAGTTTGACTCCATATGGGTAATAGTTGATAGACTTACCAAAGCAGCACACTTTTTACCGGTGAATACTACTTATACAGCTGAAGAGTATGCGAGGTTGTACATTAAAGAGATAGTTCGACTACATGGAGTGCCAATCTCTATAATATCGGATAGAGGAGCTCAATTTACAGCAAATTTTTGAAAGTCATTTCAAAAGAGTTTGGGAACACAAGTGAATTTAAGTACAGCCTTTCATCCTCAAACGGATGGTCAGGCAAAACGTACGATTCAGACACTTGAGGATATGCTGCGAGCTTGTATATTAGATTTCAAGGGTAGCTGGGATGATCACCTACCACTTATTGAATTTGCTTATAACAATAGCTATCATTCGAGCATTAAAATGGCACCTTATGAAGCTTTATATGGTCGAAAGTGTAGATCACCAATTGGCTGGTTCAAAATGGGTGAAACTTCCTTATTTGGGACAGATCTTATTCATCAAGCTATGGAAAAAGTCAAAGTGATACAACAGCGGCTAGAAACAGCTCAAAGTCGACATAAATCATATGCAGATATTAGAAGGAGAGGACAAGAATTTTCTATAGGGGATTGGGTGTTCTTGAAGGTGTCTCCGATGAAAGGGGTAATGAGGTTTGGTAAAAAGGGAAAGCTGAGTCCACGCTATATAGGGCCATATAAGATTATCCGAAAATTTGGCCAAGTAGCCTATGAGTTAGAGCTACCACAAGAGCTTTCATCAGTTCATCCGGTGTTCCATGTCTCAATGCTACGGAAATGCGTAGGTGATCTATTTCGTATTACTCCTACTGAAGACGTACAGGTTACAAGAGATCTCACTTATGAAGAAATACCCATTGCTATTCTGGATTGACAAGTTAGGAAGTTAAGAAATAAAGAAGTAGCTTCTGTAAAAGTTTTATGGAGAAACCAACAAGTAGAAGATATCACCACTGTCACTGCTGGCAGACCGAATACAAGGTTATTCTCCTCAAGAGCATCTCAATGATTAGTACAATTATATGGAATATGAGAGGAATCAACACCCAAGGTGTTGTGGAAAGACTTAAAATACTCAGGAAAATGCACCATCTTTCTATCATTACAATATTGGAACCCTTTTCTGATAGTGTTAATGTTCAGAACTTCAAAAATCAATTGGCTATGGAGAATGCTGCTAGCAACTGCAATGGTAAAATCTGGGTTTTTTGGAATGGGGATGCTGATTGTGTCATCAGTGATGGGGATGATGATTGTGTCATCAGTGATGGGGATGGACAGCAAATAACCTGTGACTTTAATCATAATGAGGTTAAGAACAAGTTCACTACCACTTTTGTGTATGCCAAATGTAAAGATCACCTCCGAAGGCCTTCATGGGATAAATTGCTTGAACAAGATAGTTGTAATGATAAACCATGGTGCACTATTGGATACTTTAATGTTATCACTACAAGAGAGGAAAAAATGGGGGGCGCCTTATAACATGAAGAAGAGTTTTGTGTTTATATCTATTATCGAAGCTTGTGGTGTTATAGACTAACGCTTTAGTAGACAGAAATTTAGTTGGTGTAACAAGCGAGGCATTGCTGAAAGAATTTGGAAAAGATTGGACACGGCTCTTGTTAATGATACTTGGCTCGAATCCATGCCACAAACTACCATCACTCACTTATATTCTACAGGCTCGGATCACTGTCCCCTTCTTATGGAAATGATATCAAAGGACATTGATTATACTAAGTATTTTAAATTTCTCAACTGCTGGGTTGATAATGCTAATTTTCTGACTACTGTGAAGGCATGTTGGGAGAGGGATATGGAAGGTAATGTGAAGTGGAAATTTCATCAAAAACTCAAAAGACTGTCTAACACCTTGAGCACTTGGTCGAAGCAAGAAATTAGAGATATTTTGTTACAGGTTAAGGAATATGATGAAAAGGTAAGAAAAGGCGAGGAGAACCTTATCATGGACTTAATGCCAAATATATTAAATTCCTGAAACTGGAGGACTCTATCATGAAACAAAAAACTCAACTTCAATGGTTCAAAGAAGGTGATACGAACTCCAAATATTTTCATTCTTTGATAAGAGAAAGAAGATGAAGGCTCTTTATTCAAAAAATCATCAATAAAGATAGGGAGTGGCTACAGGGAGATGATATTATTGCTAAAGCTGCTTGTGATCACTTCCAACAAATCTTCATTGGTGAGGACAAAAATATCAATGAGAATAATTTATAATGCATTACAAGGATGGTAAGTCAGGATCAAAATTATAGGCTCATTAACATTACAACGATGGAGGAGTTGAAATAAGTGGTCTTCTCTATGAACCCCACTTCTGCTGCTTGTAAGACCCCGAAAATGACTTAGGTTAACTAGATACTAACATGTTGGAATTGATGGTCTAAGGTCATAATGTGGTCTATAATATTGTATAGAGGCAGTAGCTAAAGTGTTAGGTGCATTGGAAGTCAAACGTCAAGGGATGACTAAGACGTTCGACGACTAAGTCAACTAAATGCCTCATATGTGGTTTTATGTGTTTACATGTGATTCATGAGGTTTTAAGGTCCTTAAATGAGTTATTATAGCATTTATAGGCAGTCTGTTGAGTTTCGAGAGGTTTGGAGGTCAAACGTCCAAGAACGTTCATGTCGTTCAAAAGATATGCCTTAAATCGACCTTGTGTGTCTAGGGGTGTTTCATCGAGTTTTACGTGTTCGTTTTGGATGAAATTTATGTGAGAGGTGTTAAAATCATAGACAATAATTTTTGGGTTGGAAAGGTCCGGGAATTTATCCCCAAGGACCATCCAAGGGTCCTTGAGGAAGGACCCAAGACTTGGTGTTGAGGCTGACCAAAACAGCCCAAACCACAGAGGCAGTCGACGCCCAGTGGGTAAATCGACGCACCGTAGGTAGGTTTCCATCTGTAGGTACTTAGCCAGTGGAATGAAGGAACCAAGGACCAGCCTCATTCCCAGACCACGGACCAATAGGATGGTCCGTTGGTCTGGAAACGGTCCGTAGGTCCCTCCGTCTGTGGAGACAGTTTTCCAGCGCAGTTCACTGCCAACTTAGGGGTGAATTTACCACTTCCAAATAAGACTTTAGGCGGTTTATTAAGGGTATTTTGGGTGTTTTAAACAATTATATAAAGGTTAAACACTTAGAATAATTCATTCTTCCAAAAACAAAATCCCAAGGTCCTTAAGAAATTCCAAAGTCTCCATTGAAGACCAAAATCAAGGAAGAGCTTAGTGTGACTTTTTGAGTGGAGATTCTTCATCAAAGTGAAGAATTAGCTTCATTGAGGAATGGCTTTTGATCCTTGAAACTCGTTTCATCAAGGATCCCAACTTTCAAAGATGTTTTCAAAGTTTTCAAAGAGGAATTGTCCAATTTCATAATTCTTCCATGGGTTCTTGCATTAAAGGTTTTCAAACGTCTATTATGGATTAGATTGATGTCGTATTAATGAATTTAACCTAAATTACCTATGAACCTAAGAAATTGATGAACCTAAGATTTTGACTAAATTATGGGTTACTTAATATTGGCTTAATGTTGATGAATTCATGTGTAGTTTCTTATGGGCTTTCTATTGATGTAAGAATTGTGTTCAATTATTATTAAATAGATATTGGATTGTTTAATATATATTTAATTGGGTTAGATTTCATTGATTTCTATAATTGTGTATTGAATTGGTGTTCGTGACCTTGGGTAAGGGTCATGTGTCATCAAATTGAGTAAGTTGACTTGAATTGAAATGTTGATGATGGAGTGGTGGTATGCTGCCCCATTTACTTTATTTTAATGTTAATTATACTTTGATTTTATTATGATTGGTTTGGTCTTGGTGGCGGTGTTATGTGAATTGATGTGGCCTTGTCGGCATTAAGGTAATGAATAGGTTGACTAAATAAGGTTAAGGGTCATTCCTTAGAGTCTAAAGGAAGATAGGCTATGTGTGTTAAATGGAAGTATGTTGTGTCTTGTTTAGGTAGATTTGTGTCGCCTACTTGATGCTTATGTGAATATATGATGTCTTGACTTAGGAACCTAAAGGGTCTTAGTCTTGAATAAATGAATATAGGTGAGACCTTGAATGATGATAAAATGGTAATTTATGTGGAACCTTGAACCAAGTGGTAAGGTTATGAATTGTGAAGTAGTAAGCCGTAATGGTATCCTTCATGTAATGAGTGATGGACTTAAGGTTGATTGGCTGGAACAACATCATATCATACTTTAGGAAAGTCGCGATGAGCTTCTTGTCGCCATAGTAAGATAGCCCAAATGGACCTTTCTTTGGTAGGGTAAATGTAATTGGGTCATGAACATGATATAGGACCCATTTGTATGAACCTAAATGTAAATTGATCTATGATAACTAACGCTAGCACCGAGTGAGTATGGTAAAGGAAAGTAGTTCTAGTTAAGTATGAGACTAGAATACAAAGTACTCCCTTCATATTCCTTAACCATATGCCTAGATGAGATCTTTATGTTCTACCATTGGCAAGTAGAACACGTCATTGAAGTAGGATAGAACTTCGGATTCCATGCTTTGCTGCAATGAACTATGTCGGTTATTGCCTATTCTCATCATATGGATACCTATTAGCATTAGAGAAGTTCTATGAGGTTTAGGTGGTGGTATGGGACGCTATCTAAATATTGCACAATAGACTTTGAAGATGTTAGTAAGAGTCCATAGGTCTTGTCTAAGACCATTAATTGAATGTCCTTTATGTGAAGTATATTTTCTAAATGAACTAATAAACTAATGACTTACGTTATGAAGTATATAAATGAATAAGTACCTAATCTAAAGTAACTTAAGTACTCCTTAGCTAAAGTGTGAAGAGGGCATATGGGATGATCTCTTTATGTCTTATCTTTGGAAGTCTTGAGTATGACTCTAGTTAGGGAAGATATTTGGTGTTGTTGACATGATCTAAGCCTTAGGTATTCATAAGGACTATTTAGGTAATCTTGAAGAGGTCAATCATGGACGTTATCTTCTTGATTTACTTAAGTAGGTCTTTTGATAGCCTTTGGAAGGAGAGTGTCCTATCATCTATGTGTTGGTGTGTTTAGTGAGAATGATTCTATCCTAAGGAGTCTATTGGATCTCTTGAGTGTGTGTGTAGGAGATTGTATGGACGGTCGCTTCACAACTTATTCAAGTGAGACTTAGAGTCAGCTTTGGTAGAAGAATCTTACATTGATGTTTAAGATGCTTTGTAAGTGTGTATGTGACTCGTTATAAGCAATCTTAAGGGTCGTTTAGGCACATATAGAGAGGGTGTATGGGCGGTCTCTCTTTGTGTGACTTAAGTGAATCATATGATAGCTTTGAGTGGGATAATTACACAGTGAAGAAATTCACTGTAACAGTGAGTTGAGGTCACTGTAAAGTGGCTTCAAAAATTGTGAATTTTGGTTAAATGTTTCCTTATGTGTTTCTAAGTTGCTAAATGTTGTTATTATGATTAAAATATGATTTATAAAGTGAAAATATGCATATTTCCAATATAGTCTGTTTGCATGATTTTTATGTATAATGCCATACTTAGTACATGTGGTTGTACTAATTCCATGCTTTATTTTCTATCTAATAGTTCTTGGTAGGTGAAGAGCTTTGGGAAAAAGACTTGGACAAGGAGATAGTTCAAGAATAAATGAAGTATGTCCTCACTTGACTCGAGGGCATATATGTCATTTTATGTTCCTTTTACTGAAGTTTTGTAATAGACTATAGTAGTATGTTTTAAATTCGTATGGGCCGTGTCCCAAGTATTATCGTGTCTTAAGATGATGATTGAGATTTAGTGGTTTTTCCTATTTCCATAAATGAAAGAGTTTATGACTTCTATATTATTTTACGAAAAGTTTTAATTCCTCACTACTTTTTGTTATGTATATGCGATAAATGATATGAGAGTCTTGTATGAGACCTCCGAGAGGTCGAATACGCCGGTCGCAATCTAAGATTGCACCCTAACTTCTTGGGTGAGGTTTCGGGATGTTACAAGCTTGGTATCAGAGCATAGGTTAATGAAAGTAGTCTTAGGTATCAAAAAGTCTCGAAAAGCCACATCTAGTAGAGTCTTGACCATCGGTGTGAGTCGCGATACATCTATTGACAAAGAGGCGATAGGACGATAGTGTTTCCTTCCATTTCTACTCCTATGTTCGTGCGGTAGAGTTATGTTATGAGTATCCTTCTAAAAGTGTTTCCTTGTTTTCTAGGATATGAATACTAGAAGGATGGCCGCTAGAAGGATGGAAGAGGAAAGGGTTGATGAGGAAGTTCCTCCTCAAGTTGAGCAAGTTGAGCAAGTTCTTCAAGATGGGCAAGTTGTCCAAGGTGCTCAAGTGCCTCCTCAAGGTGATCATGCCCCTAATATGGAAGGAGGTAATGAAGTGCCTGAGTTATCTAATAGGGTGATTGGAGAGTCTTTGCTTGCTTTAGCCCGAGCCATAACGGTTCAAGCTAATTTGAACATGGTGCCTAGGGTTAATGCTATGGAGAGAACTATGTCATCTAGGTTGAGATTCTTTGTGGTTGAATCCTCAAATCTTTCTTGGCTCTAAGGTGAATGAGGATCCCCAAAAATTCCTTGATAGTGTGTACAAAGTTTTGAGTGCTATGGGGGTTACATCTAGGGAGAATGCGGAGTTGGGTTCTTATCAATTAAGAGATGTATCTCAAATTTGGTACACTCAATGGAAGGACAATAGGCCAGTGGAGTCGGGTCTTATTGAGTAGGAAGAATTCAAGGAAGTTTTTCTTGGTAAGTAATTTCCCCCTGAGAGGAGAGAGGTTAAAGTAAAAGAATTTATTAATCTCAAGCAAGGCAATATGAGTGTTGAGGAATACTCTATGAAGTTCTCAACTTTGTCTAGGTATGCACCTTCCCTAGTTTCTAATCGAAGGGATGAAATGAGTCTCTTTGTGACGGGTGTAGCCGACTTAGTGAGGGAGGAATGCCGTACGGCTATGTTGCATGATGATATGACTTTGGCTAGACTCATGGTGTATGCACAATCAATTGAAGAGTCTAAACTTAGGAGGATGTCAAGGTATTTAAAAAGAAGTGTTGCTAGTGATAAAGTGCCACCTAGGTTCAAAAGGAGGGTTCAAACTCAAGATGGACCTAGTGTGCCTAAGAAGAAGTTTGAGAAAGGGGGTGGTTCTAGCAATGAAAAACCTACATGTGCCACTTGTGGTAAGAGAAATTATGGTGAGTGTCTAGTGGGTACGGGTAATAGCTTTGGATGTGGAAAAGATGGGCACAAATTGAGAGATTGTCCAAACATTGCTTCTAGGACGGAGGGTAAGAAGGTTGATCCTAGTGTTCCAAAGGAAGATGCTCCAACAAAGAGGCGTTTCTATGCACTCCCGACTAGAATTGAGAAGCTGGTTGATGGTGATGATGATGTTGGTAAGTCCTTGTTTCTTTTGTTACAGTATGAGCTCCTTCTAAGTGGGGGAGTATAGTTTATAGATGGGATAGAAGTCCTAGAAGTTGTTGCATGTGCATGATGTTTAGGAGTTTGGTTGATATTGAATTTCATTAACTTCTTGCATTATGTGTTTATATGATGTTACCTTGCATATTAGCAATGAATTGCCTAAAAATTTGCATTTTTGAAAAATTTGGTAAAATTCACTGTAGCTTGTAAAAAAACTGTTCACTGTAATATTTTTGAAAAAGTGACTAATTGATTCTTTGGTCTAAAATTGTTGTTATGTGGTTAGAAATTATCTGTATGAGTATAATATTGAATATAAAATGAGTTTTTGATATTTGGAATGAGGCATGTGAGTTTTGTAGCATAATGAGTTATAAAATTTTATTCTAGTTTCTTTTTGTGTTGAGATTGTCTTGAACTTGTCAAATTGATGTTCTCTTCTTGATTGTGAGTTATATGGTTTTGTTATGTGCTGCTAAGTTGATTCTCTAAATCTTGGAAATGTTCGGAGAGTGGCAAGTGTCATTCGAGGACGAATGTTGTCCAAATAGGGAAGAATGTAAGACCCCGAAAATGACTTAGGTTAACTAGAGCCTAACATGTTGGAATGGATGGTCTAAGGTCCTAATGTTGTCTATAATATTGTACAGAGGCAGTAGCTAAAGTATTAGGTGCATTGGAAGTCTAACGGCAAGGGATGACTAAGACGTTCGACGACTAAGTCACCTAAATGCCTCATATGTGGTTTTATGTGTTTACGTGTGATTCATGAGGTTGTAAGGTCCTTAAATGAGTTATTATAGAATGTATAGGCAGTTTGTTAAGTTTCAAGAAGCTTGGAGGTCAAACGTCCAATAACGTTCATGTCGTTCGAAAGATATGCCTTGAAGCGACCTTCTGTGTCTAGGAGTCTTTCGTTGAGTTTTACGTGTTCGTTTTGGATGAAATTTATGTAAGAGGTGTTAAACTCATAGACTATCATGTTTGGGTTGTAAACGTCCGGGAAATTATCCCCAAGGACCATCCTCAAGGACCCAAGACTTGGTGTCAAGGCTGCCCAAGACAGCCCAAACCACGGAGGCAGTCGACGCGCAGTGGGTAAATCAACGCCCCATAGGTAGGGTTACCTCTGTAGGGACTTAGCCTGGGGAATGAAGGAACCAAAGACCAGCCTCAGTCTCAGACCACGGACCAACAGGACGGTCCGTTGGTATGGAGACGGTCCGTAGGTCCCTCCGTCTGTGGAGACAGGTTTCCTGCGCAGTTCACTGCCAACTTAGGGTTGAATTGGTAAATTCACACCACTTACAAATAAGACTTTATGTGGTTTATTAAGGGTATTTTGGGTGTTTTAAACAAGTATATAAAGGTTAAACACTTAGTATAATTCATTCTTCCAAAAACAAAATCCCAAAGTCCTTAAGAAATCCCAAAGTCTCCATTGAAGAACAAATTCAACGAAGAGCTTCGTGTGACGTTTTGAGTGGAGATTCTTCATTAATGTGAAGAATTAGATTCAATGAGGTATGTATTTTGATCCTTGAAACTCGTTTCATCAAGGATCCCAACTTTCAAAGATGTTTTCAAAGTTTTCAAAGAGGAATTGTCCAATTTCATAATTCTTCCATGGGTTGTTGCATTAAAGATTTTCAAACGTCTATTATGGATTAGATTGATGTCGTATTAATGATTTTAACCTAAATTACCTATGAACCCATGAAATTGATGAACCTACGATTTTGACTAAATTATGGGTTACTTGATATTGGCTTAATGTTGATGAATTCATGTGTAGTTCTTATAGGCTTTCTATTGATGTAAGAATTGTGTTCAATTGTTATCAAATTGATATTGGATTGTTGAATCTATATTTAATTGGGTTAGATTTCATTGATTTCTATAATTGTATATTGAATTGGTGTTCATGGCCTTGGGTAAGGGTCTTGTGTCATCAAATTGAGTAAGTTGACTTGAATTGAAATGTTGATGATGGAGTGGAGGTATGCTTCCCCATTTCCTTTATTTTGATGTTAATTATACTTTGATTTTATTATGATTGGTTTGGTCCACCTTTTGTGGCGGTGTTATGTGAATTTATGTGGCCTTGTCGGCATTAATTTTTAGTATATTGATGATTATGACCTTGTAGGCACTACTTGAACTTATATGGCTATTTGGCCAGTTGATTTGATGATGTAGAATCATATCTATCTATATGTGGAAGTATGTGGTAGACTATTGCTACTATGTAGTTAATCATGTTGTGCTTTGACTATGTGTTATTGTGTAGTTTTAGAGTTGATACATGGTTATTCCTAAATTGGTTATATGAGTCTAAAATTGTTAACTTGATAATGTTAAGGTAATGAATAGGTTGACTAAATAAGGTTACGGGTCATTCCTAAGAGTCTAAAGGAAGATAGGCTATGTGTGTTAAATGGAAGTACGTTGTGTCTTGTTTAGGTAGACTTGTGTCCCTTACTTGATGCTTATGTGAATATGTGATGTCTTGACTTAGGAACCTAAAGGGTCTTGGTCTTGAATAAATGAATATAGGTGAGACCTTGAATGATGATAAAAGGGTCATTTATGTGGAACCGTGAACCAAGTGGTAAGGTTATGAATTCTGAAGTAGTAAGTTGTAATGGTATCCTTCATGCAATGAGTGACGGACTTAAGGTTGATTGTCTGGAACGGCATCATATCATGCTTTAGGAAAGTTGTGATTAGCTTTTTGTCGCCATAGTGAGATAGCCCAAATGGACCTTGCTTTGGTAATCTAAAGTAACTTAAGGACTCCTTAGCTAAAGTGTGAAGAGGGTATATGGGATGATCTCTTTATGTCTTATCTTTGGAAGTCTTGAGTATGACTCTAGTTAGGGAAGATGTTTGGTGTTGTTGACATGATCTAAGACTTAGGTATTCGTAAGGACTATTTAGGTAATCTTGAAGAGGTCAATCATGGACGTTATCTTCTTGATTTACTTAAGTAGGTCTTTTGATAGCCTTTGGAAGGAGAGTGTCCTATCATCTATCTGTTGGTGTGTTTAGTGAGAGTGATTCTATCCTAGGGAGTCTATTGGATCTCTTGAGTGTGTGTGTAAGAGATTGTATGGGCGGTCGCTTCACAACTCACTCAAGTGAGACTTAGAGTCACCTTTGGTAGAAGAATCTTACATTGATGTTTAAGATGCTTTGAAAGTGTGTATGTGACTCATTATAAGCAATCTTAAGGGTCGTTTAGGCACATCTAGAGAGGGTGTATGGGAGGTTTCTCTTTGTGTGACTTAAGTGAATCTTATGATAGCTTTGAGTGGGATAATTACATGCTAAAGGCTGTCTCAAGTGAAGGTTTGCAACTTCACTGTACAGTGAAGAAATTCACTGTAACAGTGAGTTGAGGTCACTGTAAAGTGGCTTAAAAATTTTTGATTTTTTATTTAATGTTTCCTTACATGTTTCTAAGTTGCTAAATGTTGTTATTATGATTAAAATATGATTTATAAAATGAAAAGATGCATATTTCCAATAAAGTCCATTTTCATGATTTTTGTGCATAATGCCATACTTACTACATGTGGTTGTACTAATTCCATGCTTTATTTTCTATCTAATAGTTCTTGGTAGGTGAAGAGATTTGGGAAAAAGACTTGGACAAGTAGATCGTTCAAGAAGAGTTGAAGTATGTCCTCACTTGACTCGAGGGCATATATGTCATTTTATGTTCCTTTTAATGAAGTTTTGTAATAGACTATAGTAGTATGTTTTAAATTCGTATGGTCCATGTCCCAAGTATTATCGTGTCTTAAGATGATGATCGAGACTTAGTGGTTTTTCCTATTTCCATAAATGAAAGAGTTTATGAATTCTATATTGTTTTACGAAAAGTTTTAATTCCGCACTACTTTTCGTTATGTATATGTGATGAATGATAAGAGAGGCTTGTATGAGACCTACGAGAGGTCGAATACGCCGGTCGCAATCCAAGATTGCACCCTAACTTCTAGGGTGTGGTTTCGGGATGTGACACTGCTTGTCCAGATGGAATGAATGGATACTTTTTACAAAAATCTTGGCATATCATCAATCAAGACCTCCTTGGATTCATTCTTGCCTTTTTCCCTGGTTAGATGATCCCCAAATATTTCTCTGATTCTTGTATTTTTTGTTGCCTAAGTTAAGTAACCCCAGCAAATTGACAGAATATATACCTATAAGTCTTAGCAATTTCACCAGTAAGATCATTTCTAAACTTTGAGCAACAGACTTAGTCCTATTCTGCCTTGTTTGATTTCTCTCAACCAATCAGGCTTTGTTAAAGGGAGAAATATTTCAGAGAACATTATGTTAGCACAAGAAATTATCCATCAAATTAGGAAGCCCAACATTGGGAGTAATGTCATTATTAAATTTGATATGGCAAAAGCTTACGATAGAGTTTCTTGGGCCTACATTTGTTTGGTATTAAGGAAGATGGGATTTGATGAAAAGTTCATTGATATGGTGTGGCGGATTATGGCTAACAATTGGTACTCTATCATCATTAATGGTAAGAGGTATGTCTTCTTCCACTCCACAAGAGGGCTCAAACAAGGAGATTCACTGTCACCTGCCCTATTTATTTTAGGAGCAAAGGTCCTGTCAAGATCTCTCAATAGACTCAACAACAATCCTGACTTTCATGGTTTCCTTATAGAAAAGAGGGGGCCAATGGTGAATCACTTAATTTTTGCATATGATATCATTTTGTTCTCTTCCGGAAGAACCAAAACTTTAAAACTTATCATGCAAACCCTGAAAGATTATGAAGATACCTCTGGCCAGCTGGTTAATGGAGACAAAAGCCATTTCATGATTCACTCAAATGCTTTTAACACCACAAGGGATAGAATTAAACGAATTATAGGCTTTAGACAGAAAGAGGGTCCATAACCTATCTAGGATGCCCACTTTTTGTGGGTAGACCTATAATCATTAACTTCTTTGACCTTGTTAACAAAGTCATTTGCAGGATCACAGGGTGGCAAACTAAGCAGCTAAGTTATGGAGGCAAGGCAATTCTAATTAAACATGTATTGCAATCTATCCCCATACATATTCTCTCAGCAACACCACCACCATCTACTGTGCTTAAACAGATTCAAATGCTCATGGCTGACTTCTTCTGCGGAAGGAGGAATAACAATAGAAAGTATCATTGGGCTTCCTGGAAAAACATGAGTTTCCCATATGATGAAGGGGGGTTGGTATGAGGAATATGCAAGATGTGTGCATGGCCTTTCAATATAAACAATGGTGGATCTTTAGGACCAAACACACTTTATGGGGAGAATTCATGAAAGCAACATATTGTCAGAGGTCTAATCCTAATTGCAAAAAAGGTGACACAAGAGACTCAACTACCTAGAAACACATGCTACAAATAAGGAACAAAATGGAGCAACACATACAGTGGAACCTCAACTCAGGATCTTGTTCTTTTGGTGGGATATTTGGCTAGTTACTGGTCATCTAGCTCAAATTTCCACCAATAGTAATAGGTTCAACAATAGTACAGTTGCAAATTTTTGGTATGATGGCAGATGGAATTGGAACAAGTTAATACAACAAGCTCCTAGTTGCCAACTAGCAAACATCCTTACTGTAGAACTATCTACTCAACAACACCTTCCAGATCAAGCAATATGGACACTCAACAGTGATGGAAAATTTACATGTTCATCAGCATGGAACAAGATCAGGGAGAAAAAATCAAAAACCTTGTTCAATTCTTTTCTTTGGCATAAGAGTATTCCTTTCAAAGCATCCTTCCTTGTTTGGAGAGCTTTGAAAGGAAAACTCCCAACTAATGAAAAACTTATTACTTTTGGTAACGAACCATCTAATTGTTTTTGTTGTTCTAACAGGCAAGGATTAGACACAATAGAACACATTCTTAACAATGTGCAATTTGCAGCATATGTGTGGCAGAGTCTGGGAGCAGTAGCTGGAATCACACCAAATCACAGCTCCCTGCAACACCTCCTCATACAAAGGTGGAATACGGAACACAAAATTGGGGCACACAAACTTCTCTTACAGGCCACATCGATCTTCATTTGTTGGAATCTGTGGAAAAACAGGTGTGCAAGCAGATATGAAGGAAAATCATCCAACATCAGTAGAGTAAAATATTCCATTTATAAGGATATTAAAAGTAACATTCCCTCAAATTAAATGGCCTTCAACTTGGAAAGGTTTAATTCAACTAGGGGAAGCTTGCACTCATGACACAAAATTAACAATGGTGGCATGGAAAAAACCTCCTGAATAGTGGATAAAAATCAACACGGATGGCAGTGCGATTGACAATCTTGGCAAGATTGGAGCAGGTGGAATCATAAGGGATCAAAATGGAAAAATGGTGATGGCATTTGTTGTTCAACTTGGTGTGGGTACAAACAACCAAGCTGAACTCGGAGCTGCTATTTTCGGGTTGAAAACACTAACCATCGATATTAAACCTCAAATTCTACACCCTAAACCCAAAAATCTAAAAGAACTCAAAACCCTAACCCTAACCCTAACTCTAACCCTAACCTTAACCCTAATTTTAACTCTTAAACATAAACCCAAAACCCTAAGCACAAAATAGCAAAACCCAATCATTAAATACTAAACAATAGCTTTTAAACCTCAAATGCTAAACCCTGAACCATACTAAAAAAAAACTACACCCTAATTCTAAACCCCAAGTCCAAAAACAACCTAAGTCCAAAATATGAAAACCCAGACATTAAACACTATACCATAGATTTTAAATCTCAAATCCTAAACCACAAACCCTAAAACCTAAAAAAACCTAAACCCTAACTCTAACCCAAACCCTAACCCTAACCTTAACCCTAACCCTATCCCTAAATCATTAATCCAAAACCCCAAGCCCAAAACCCAAAACCCAAACAATAAACACTAAACCATATATTTTAAACAAAAAATCCTAAACCCCAAAACAAAAAAACCTAAAAAAATCACTAAACCCTAACCATAACCCTATCCCTAACACGAACCCTAACCCTAACCCTATCCTTAACCCTAACCCTAAACCCTAAACCCTTAACCCAATGAACAATTTACCAAAACCCTAACATTGAACACTAAACCATAGGTATTACAACTCAAAATTCTAACCCAAACCCTAATACCTAAAAAACAACTTAAACCCTAACACTAAACCATCTTAGGTTCGAAGGTTAGGTTTATGTCCCCCTCCTTGTACTTTGTTTTTGTTATTAATGTTAACGCCTGGGGGTGCTGCTCAGCCCCTACACCTCCAAGGGTAATTAAAAAAAAAAAAAAAAAGCCAAAATAGTAAACACTGAACCATAAATTTCGACCCAAAAATCCTAAACCGCGAAACATAAAACCTAAATACGCCCTAATCCCTAACCCTAACCCTATCCCTATCCCTAACCCTAACCCTATCCTTAACCTTAACCCAAAACCCAAAGCCCAAAATACCAAAACCCTAACATTAAACACTAAACTATAGATATTACAACTCAAATCCTTAACCCCAAACCCTTAAGCCTAAAAACAACCTAAATCCTAAACCCTAACTCTAACATTAACCCTAACACTAACCCTATCATAAACCCTAAACCCAAAGCCCAAAATACCAAAACCCAAATATTAAACACTAAATAATACATTTTTAACCTCAAATGCTAAACCTTGAATCAAAAAACCTAAAAAAAAACTTAGTCCAAAATACAAAAACCCATACATTAAACACTAAACCATACATTTTAAACCTCAAACCCTAAAACATAAAAAAACTAAACCCTAACCAAAACCCTAACCCTAACCTTAACCCTAAAACTAGTGTATGCATTTTCCATTCCATTGGGTTTTGGTACTAATAATACTGCCGAGATTAAGGCAGCTTTGCAGGGAATTTACTGGTGCGATCAACATGGATACAAACGAGTTATTCAGGAGGTGGATTCGGAATTATTAAGCAAATGGATCAATAATACAATTACAATTCTTTGGAGAAGCAGGCAAGATGTCCATACGATCCAACAAATTGCAAGCAAACTGGAATTTTTCAAATGTAGTCACATATATCGAGAGGCCAATGTAAGAGCAGATTTACTATCAAAATGGAGTCATAGACATGACATTATACAATAATTCTACACTCAACATCAACTGGTGGGGTTAATCGAAGGAAGCTAAATTTTGGAGAAGCTTGGTATGCGAAATTTTAGAAGAAAGAAGCTTAAAAGGATTAAAGAGCCTCCTTAAAGAACTTACAGACAGTTTATGGTATTAGTTCAAATTCAACTGATATTCTAACATTTCTGTATTCTTAATTCTATTTGTAAATTTAGTTTAGAATATAGTTAAGTTTTACATATTCAATTGTTAGGGGAAAGTATCCCTTGTTTAGTTTATCTTATTCTAGATTTGTTTTAGAATATACATATTGTAAGGGGGTAAATGAACTAACCTTATTAGGTTGGATCATTTTCCCATCATAGGTATGAAGGTAAGGTCAAGTCCCTCTTCGTGTACAAACTTATTTTGTGAAATGATAAGGCCTTGTGGGTCTTGTTCAGCCCCTGAAACACCACAATGGTCGTTCCAATTAAAAAAAAAGCCCAAAATACCAAAACCCAAAAATTAAACACTAAACCATAGATTTTAAAACGAAAATCCTAAACTCCAAAACCTAAAACCTAAAAAAAACACTAAACCCTAACCTTAACCCTAACCCTATCCTTAACCCTAACCCTAAACCCTAAGCCCAAAGCCCAAAATACCAAAACCCTAACATTGAACACTAAACCATACATATTACAACTCAAATCCTTAACCCAAACCCTAAAACCTAAAAACCAACCTAAACCCTAACGCTAATCCTAACCCTACCATAAATCCTAAACACCAAGCCCAAAATACCAAAACCCAAACATTAAAAACTAAACCATTGATATTAAACCTCAAATCCTAAACCCTAAACCCAAAAACCTAAAAAAAAAACTAACCATAACCTTAACCTTAACCCTAACTCTAAACCATAAAACTTTAAACCCTAAGCCCAAAATACCAAATTCCAAACATTAAATATTAAATCATAGATTTTAAACCTCAAATGCTAAACCATGAACCATAAACCTAAAAAAAACTACACCCTAACCCTAATCCTAGACCTAACCCTAACCCTAACCCTATCGTTAACCCTAACCCTATACCCTATACCCTAAACTCAAAGCCAAAAATACAAAAACCCTAACATTAAACACTAAACCGTAGATATTACAACTCAAATCCTTAACCCCCAAATCCTAAAACCTAAAAATAACCTAAACCCTAAGCCTAACCCTTACATTAACCCTAACCCTAACCCTACCATAAACCTTAGACCACAAACCCACAATACCAAAACCCAAACAATAAACACTAAACCATTGATATTAAACCTCAAATTCTACACCTTAAACCCAAAAATATAAAAGAACCCTAAACCCTAACCCTAACTAACCCTAACGTTAACCCTGATCCTAACTCTACACTATAAACCCGAAACCCAAAGCACAAAATACCAAAACACAATAATTAAATAATAAACAATATATTTTAAACTCAAATGCTAAACCCTAAACCATATTAAAAAATAACTACACCCTAACCTTATACCCTAAGTCCAAAATACGAAAACCCAGACATTAAACACTAAACTTTAGATTTTAAACCTCAGATCCTAAACCACAAACCCTAAAACAAAAAAAACCTAACCCTAACCCAAACCCTAACCCTAACCTTAACCTTAACCCTAACCCTAAACAATTAACCCAATACCTCAAACCTAAAGTACCAAAACACAAACATTAAACACTAAACCATAGATTTTAAACTGAAAATCCTAAACACCAATACTTAAAATCTACAAAAAACACTAAACCCTAACCCTAACCCTAACTCTAACCGTAACCCTCTCCTTAACCCTAACCCTAAATCTTAAACCCTAAACCCTAAACTCAAAGCCTAAAATACCAAATCCATAACATTGAACATTAAACCATAGATATTAAACCTCAAAAACTAAACCCTGAACCATAAAACCTAAATAAAAACTACAACCTAACCCTAATCCTAACCCTAACTCTAACCCAATACCCTAAACCCTAAACCCTAAGACAAAAAAAATCCTAAGTCCAAAATATAAAAACCCAAACATCAAACACTAAACCAAAGATTTTAAACCTCAAATCCTAAACAGCAATTCCTAAAATCTAAAAAAAACTAAAACCTAACCCTAACTCTAACCTTAACCCTAACCCTAACCATAAACCATTAACCCAAAACATTAAGCCGAAAATACCTAAACCGAAATATTAAACACTAAACCATAGATTTTAAAGCAAAAATCCTAAACTCCAAAACCTAAAACCCAGAAGAAAAAACCTAAACCCTAACCCTAACCCTATCCCTAACACGAACCCTAACACGAACCCTATCTTTCACCCTAACCCTAAATCCTAAACCCGAAATCCAAAGCACAAAAGACCAAAACCCTAACATTTAACACTAAACCATAGATACTACAACTCATATCCTTAACCCAAAAAACTAAAACCTAAAAAACAACCTAAACTCTAACCCTAACCCTAACCTTATATAAATCCTAAACCCCTAGCCCAAAATACTAAAACCCAAACATTAAACACTAAACCATTGATATTAAACCTCAAATCCTAAACCCTAAACCCACAAAACTAAAAAAAAAAAACTAACCGTAACCCTAACCCTAACCCTAACCTTAACCCTTACCCTAACTCTTAACCATAAACCCGAAACCCTAAGCCCAAAATATCAAAACTCAAACATTAAATAATAAACCATAGATTTTAAACCTCAATTGCTAAACCTTGAACCATAAAACCTAAAAAAAAACTACATCCTAACCCTAATCCTAACCTTAACCCTAACTCGAATCCCTAAACCCTAAGTCCAAGTAAAAAAACCTATCTTCAAAATACGAAAACCCAAACATTAAACACTAAACCTAGATTTTAAATCTGAAATCCTAAACCACAAACCCTAAAATCTAAAAAAACCAAAACCCTAACCTTAACCCTAACCCCAACCTAAACCATTAACCCAAAACCCAAAGCCCAAAATAGAAACACCCAAACATTAAACACTAAACCATAGATTTTAAACCAAAAATGCTAAACCAAAAATCGAAAAAAAAAAACACCCTAAACCCTAACCCGGATCCTATCCATAACACAAATCCTATCCCTAACCCTATCCTTAACTCTAACCCTAAATCCTATACCCTAAACTGAAAGCCAAAAATACCAAAACTTTAATATTAAACACTAAACCATAGATATTGCAACTCAAATCCTTAACCTCAAACCCTAAAACCTAAAAAACCTAAACCCTAACCTTAACACTAACATTAACCCTAACCCTAACCCAACAATAAACCCTAAACCCCAAGCCCAAAATACCAAAAACAAAACAATAAACACTAAACCATTGATATTAAACCTTAAATTCTACACCATAAACAAAAACAATGAAAAGAATCCAAAACCCTAATCCTAACACTAACCCTAAGCCCAAAATACCAAAACCCAATTATTAAATACTAAATAATAGATTTTAAACCTCAGATGCTAAACCCTCAACCATATTAAAAAAACCTACACCCTAACGCTAAACCCTACGTCCAAAAAAAACCTAAGTCCAAAATACGAACCCAGACATTAAACATTAAACCATAGATTTTAAACCTCAAATCCTAAACCACATATCCTAAAACATAAAAAAACCTAAACCCTAACCCTAACCCTAACCCTAAACCCTAAACTCAAGGTCGAAAATACCAAAACCCTAACATTGAACACTAAACCATAGAAATTACAACTCAAATCCTTAAATCAAACCATAAAATCTAAGAAAAAATAAACCCTAACCTTAAACCTGACCCTAACCCTAACCCTAACCATTAACCTAAAACCCCAAGCCCAAAATACACAAACCCAAATATTAATCACTAAACCATAGATTTTATACCAAAAATCCTAAACCCCAAAACCTAAAATTTAACCCTAATACTAACGCTAAACCTATTCTTAACCTTAACCATAAACCCAATGCCCAAAATACCAAAACCCTAACATTAAACACTAAATGATAGATATTACAAATCAAATAACCCCAAACCCTACAACTTAAAAAGAAACCCAAAACGTAACCCTAACCCCAACATTAACCATAACACTAACCCTGCCATAAACACTAAACCAAAAGCGTAAAATACAAAAGCCCAAATATTAAACGCTAAACAATAGATTATAAACCTCAAATGCTAAACCCTGAATCATAAAACCTAAAAAGAACCTACACCCTAAACCTAAACCCTAAGTCCAAAAAACCTTAGTCAAAATATAAAAACCCTGACTTTAAACACTAAACCATAGATTTTAAAACCTCAAATCCTAAACCACAATCCCCAAAACCAAAAAAAAACTAAATCATAACCCTAACCCTAACACAAACCCTATCCCTAACCCAAAACCTAACCCTAACCCTAAACCATTAACCCAAAACCCCAAGCCCGAAATACCAAAAGTTAAATTAGTTCTCTAACTAACTTATTTCTCTAAAACAAACACTACCTAACGTTAAACTTCTCACACATGCCTAACGGATAGTAACGGCTAGCTTGGGAAGGCCAAAAATAGCGTGTGAGCCACCGGCGGTAGATCTCAGACCTCCGGACCAGCCCCATATGGGGTGCTTGGAGGAAAGGAACCCACCCCCTGTTAAATCCCCCTTTAATTCATCAAATAACTCCGAGGAATTGGAATCTCATGGTGCGATGAACAGTGAAGTTTCTCGGAGGGGAGCTGATGGGAACCACAACAATATTCACTCAGAATCAATCAGGTGCAATCAAGATTATATTCGTGAAAGGAATATGTCTAATCAGCTAAAGCTACAACATAATCAACTGTCGAGAAATACAGAAAATTCAATAGGAAGGGATGAAAGAGGAAATTTTGGGAGCTTCGAGACTGAAACTCACGAAGGTAAGAATCACAATTGGGCATCTTCCCAGCAAATCGAAAAGACTCAATTACTGGGGATGATTCCCAAAGGGAAGATGTTCACCTCACACCAATATCAAGTGAAAAAGACCCAAAAATTGGAGGTGACAAGAACAAAAGCAGTCAAAAGGGCAGGCGAGAAAACAATGTCACTGGCGAAGATCATGGGGGAACAATACCGACCATGGAAAGACTACGAATACAATCCATGGAGGTAACCTGAAGGAGAGTAGTGAACAGATCTTAGCAGGTGAACATGATACTATTGAGGTGGAAAGTTCAGCACACTCCTCATTCGCATTCAAACCCAAACCTGCAGATGTTCAAAGACAAGGTCAGCAAAGACCTCTCAAAGAGCAAGCAAGGGAGGCAAATCAAACAGGTAACATTACTAACTATAATCTCAATTATATAAGTAATGAACTTAACAATGGCCATGAGCATGATAATGCCATGGGAAAGTCAACTGGTAGGACTAGAATACAGGAACAGGGGGAGAGAAACATCCAAAAGGGATACCATTAGAAGAGTGAATGTTATGAGAAGGCCAATACCAATGCAGGCTCGGAGTGTGGAACTGATAGGCAAGGTATGGGGCAAATGGTTAGGATTGATAAGACACAATGGGAGGAAAATAAGAACAATGAGGAAAGGAACCATGAGCTTAACCAGCACGTGAATCAACAGGATAACAGTAGCCAAAATCTCTATTATAGAGAATTTCCTAAGATTTCTAGCAATTTTGAAAGAAGAGGCCCTAATGCTCAAAATGCTAATCAAAAGGTTCCGGATCCTAATAATGGCTCTTACAATAACAATAATAATATCTTGGTTAACAAAAAGCAACAGGTTCAGGAACCTGCTCCTTATACTATTATCCAAACTCTGGCAGCAAGACTGAGACACATACATGCTGCACAAGCTCCTACTGTGGTGTTGAGAACGACCCCCAAACAAACTACCAAGCTAGGGCAACCTGCTGTCATTTTTGACATGTATGACTACATGCATACTTTGATTGTGGACTGTAAGTATACCCTTGTTGGGAAAATCAGTACTACCATTCCTAAAGTGGAGCTGATTAGGAAGAAGTTTATACAGAAAACTAAACCAAGTGGGGGGGGGTCAACATTTCACATTACAATGCCAAACATGTTTTTATAGACCTACAAAATGAGCTGGACTACAACATAGTCTGGACTCAATAAAGGATGACTATTGAAGGAAAACTGATGAGAATACAAGCATGGACACCTTTCTTTAAACCTGAGGAGGAGACCCCTATTGTACCAATCTAGATTTTACTTCCTGGATTACCATGGCACTGCTACAAAAAGACCTTCCTTACTCCACTGTTAGAATCTATTGGTAAGGTTCTTTACCTAGACACTTCCTCAATCAAAAGGTCTAAGGCAGGAATGGGCAAAGTCAAGATACAAATTGACTTGACTAAATCCAGACCAAGGCATGTTTGGACAGGATTAGATCCTGAAGATGATACCATTGGATCCTGGCAACCTATGGAACATAAGAATGTTCCTCCTTACTGTGAGTATTGTAAACATCAAGGGCATGATATTCATGAATGTAAATCCAAATTGAGGTATGAAGAATACAGACAAAGAAAAGAGAAGGAAGGAGAGAAAAAGAATAAAAACAAAGAGCCTAGCAAACCAAAGAAACAGGAAGACAAACAGAGTAAGGGTATGGAGAATAAAGAGCAACAACAACAAAAGGGCATGGAAAATAGTAGGCAAAGGCAAACAGAACAACACAAGGAAGAGGAATGGCAAACTCAAAAAAGGAAAAGCCCAAGACAACAAGAAGAAACAACTTCAAAAACTATATGGAGACCTACTGCCACCAATCAGATTAAAAAGGAGGATCATCAACCAGGTATAAGCACTAACTCTTTTTCAATTATCCTTTACTAATCTTGAAATGCAGGAGGATCATAATGCATCAGGAGGAAACACAGGAAACAAGGAGCAAATAGCAGGACATGCACCAAACAAGGAAACAAAGGAAAACACTGCACCTATTTAGGAAAAGAACAAGTGCCAAGAAATCCAAACCAAGGAACATATGGGAAACAGAACAGACCAACAAAAACAACATCAGCAAAAGGAAGGAACATATAACAATCCAGGTATCGCAGCTATAAAACCTTTAAGCTCTGAAAGAAATATACTTGTTGGTAGGATGGTTGTAGATGTTGGAGGTAAGGAAGGGGGTTGTCAGGAGAACACTACTAACATGCAGGATGGGGCAACCAAAAGGGGGAATCCACCTCATGATGGGCAGGAGGTGGATTACACTGACCAAACCCATGATTATAGAGACCATAATAGCAGGATCAAACAACAGAAGGAAAATGCTCAAAAAAGGCAGGAAAGGAAGCAACACAGGGACAACAGACCTATTATCACCAAGGAGAAACATACATGAATACAAGGTAAGGACTCAGAACCCATGAAGGTACAAAATAAAGGAAGCAAGGAAAAAGATATGGGGAATAGCCATACTAAAGAAAATGTGGAAAAAAACCCTAGAAGTAAAAACAAACCTAGTAAGTAGAAAAGGGATACTGCCAAGAGAAAATTAAGTAAACAGCAGGAAGCTGAGCAGGAAAACCATCAGACAGAGAATGTGAAGTCAGGTAACGAGAGGGGGGCTGAAGGCAAGCAGGAGGACCTGAGCAATAGACCTAATCAAACTAGAATATTAACCCCCCTCCCAGAGCACCACCTAATATAGAGCTTGGCAAGTGTTAAGTCAATACTGCTCCTATAATAGATGAATATGAGGTTATCAACTCAAAGGATTTTGTGGAGAGAAATTACCAATTTGGGCAAGAGATTGAGGATGATGATAAGACTAGTGATGCCCTGATAAGAGCTTTTAGCCCTCAAAATGAAAAATTCTTGGAGGAAGAGGTTCAACAGGTGACACAAAAACAAGGTTTATCTCCAAGAAGGTTGAAACAGGAGAAATTTCAGTTGCAAAATCAAGAAACTAAGTCCGTCACTGCTGGCAGACCAAACACAAGGTTGTTCTCCTCTAAAATTTCCCAATGATTAGCACAATAATTTGGAATGAAAGGGGTATCAACACACAGGGAGTCATGGAAAGAATCAAAATCTTCAAAAATATGTATCATCTTGCCATTATTGCTATTCTAGAGCCTTTTCCAGATAGTAGTAATGTCATGAATTTCAAAAATCACCTAGCCATAGATAATGTTATAGCTAATTGTAATGGCAAAATCTGGCGGTTTTGGAATAGTGATGTGGATTGTGTGGTGAAGGATCAGGATGAGCAACAGATTACTTGTGATTTCAATAACAATGAACTTCAAAAGCAACTCACCATGACCTTTGTCTATGCCAAATGTAAAGAGGCCTGAGAAGACCTCTTTGGGATAAAATGCTCCTACAAGCTGAGGTTGAGGATAGAAACTGGTGCTCAGTAGGTGATTATAATGTTATAACCTCCATTGAGGAAAAATTAGGGGGCATTCCTTACAATATCAGGAAAAGTCTTGATTTTATTGCCATTATAGAATACTGTGGTCTAATGGACATGGGCTTTAGTGGCCATAAATACACTTGGTCTAATAATAGGGGCATTACCCAAAGGATCTTGAAAAGGCTTGACAGAGGGTTGATAAATGATAATTGGTTAGAACACATGCCTCAAACTACTATCACCCATCTTCCATCTACTGGATCTGATCACTGTCCTCTATTGTTGGAAATCACTAACAATGAAGGGAGCCATATAAAGTATTTCAAATTCCTTAATTGTTGGGTGGATAGCCCTAACTTTTTAGGAATTGTAAAAGCTTGTTGGATAGGGAGGTGACTGGAAATAGTATGTGGAGATTTCACTACAAGATAAAAAGGCTCTCTAATACTCTAAGCAAGTGGTCCAAAGAGGAATTTGGGGATATATTCAAGACTATTAGAGAGTTTGAAGGAAAGGTTAAAGAGGCTGAGGAGAAGTTGATTCAAAATAATAGTGTTACCAACAGAGAGAATCTTCATGAAATCAATGCTAAATACATTAGATATCTCAAGCTGGAAGGTACTATTATGAAACAAAAATCTCAGCTTCATTGGTTCAAAGACGGGGATACAAACTCCAAATTCTTCCATTCATGGATAAGGGGTAGAAGGAGAAGGCTGTTCTTTCATAAGATCTATGACAAGGAGAAGTGGATCCAAGGGGATGAAAACGTTGGAGGGGCTGCGTGTGATTACTTTCAGGAATTGTTCACAGGGGAGAGTAAAAGCATTAATGAGGCAAACCTTGAATACTCCCTAGAATGGTTACTCAAGAGCACAATGACATACTTACAACTCAACCTACTATGAAGGATTTGAAGGAAGTGGTATTCTCTATGAACCCCAACTCTGTTGCAGGGCTTGATGGGGTAAATGGATATTTTTTTCAGAAGTGCTGGCACATCATCAATCAAGATTTGTTGGGAGTGGTGTTAGACTTTTTCAGTGGCCAGGATATTCCCAAGTATTTTTCTCATTCTTGTATTGTTCTTCTACCCAAAGTGAACAATCCTAGCAAGTTGAAGGAGTTCAGACCTATTAGTCTGAGCAATTTCATTAGCAAGATCATTTCCAAACTGTTGAGTACAAGACTGAGCCCCATTCTGCCTAGCTTGATTTCTCTCAACCAATCTGGTTTTCTAAAGGGTAGAAGTATTACTGAGAATATCATGTTAGCTAAGGAAATCACTCATCAGAATAAAAATCCTAATATAGGTAGCAATGTCATTATCAAACTTGACATGGCTAAGGCCTATGACAGAGTCTCTTAGGCTTACATTTGCTTGGTCTTAAGGAAGATGGGTTTTGAGAAAACTTTCATTTATATGGTATGGAGAACCATGGCTAACAATTGGTACTCTATCATAATTAATGGAAGAAGATTTGTTTTTTTCCAATCCTCTAGGGGCCTCAAGCAAGGAGATCCCCTCTCCCCTACTTTATTTATTCTAGGTGCTGAGATGCGGTCAAGATCCTTAAATGAGCTCCATAATCACCAAGACTATCAATGCTTTGTCGTGGAGAGAAGGGCCCCTAAGTTAATCATCTTTGCAGATAGGGATCTATCAACTACAATACTATAAGTAAAGTAGAGAAGATAAGCGTTCTTACCAATTTCCCACCCTTTGATCATCATTGACCAATACACCTTGTTTATCAACAATTCATATAAAGGGCAGTAGATAAATGTACTTTAAGCATAAAAGAATCCATGTACAAGTCGCTATAAGATCATGATACAACTAGTGCACTATATCACATATATGGTAGAAAGTAGAGAGTTATAGATCATCAAGTAACTTCCCTAGTTTTGCTCATAAATTATCATGTATCTATAATATTCATTTAAGGCAGTATTTAAATATATATAAATCAAATATAAATCATGCTTCATATACCCTAGAATTAAGATCACATAATGTTCATTACAACATTCAAATTGTAGGCTAGAAGGACCTAGATCTATTCATGCAAGACTCCTTTTCTTTGATCATCATGAACTCATACCCACAATCTATTAATACCATCGATATAAGGCAGTAACTAAGGACAATAAAACCTACACGAAATCCTACTACAATAGCTATAACCTTTAGATCAGTGAGCATGCTATTCAAGACATTAATGGAAGATAGAAGAATCATAGGCTAATTAACTTTGATCAACATGAATCACTTATATACAATTCATCAATATCATCTAAGTAAGGCAGTAGATACAATTATCCCTACACAATTTAATTCCACATTCATGCATAATGAGGTCCATGTTACAGTGAAACCATACATAACATTCAATAAGACGTATAGATCACATTCTTTAAGTATCAATCCACATTGAACCAATATCACGTAATGCATCATCAATACACATTCTAAACAGTAGATCTAAGCATATCAACATAGTTGAATCACAATTCGACATGCATAAGATCAAGATCTTAAAGACATGCATAGACTAAATCGAGTTTGTGAGAAAGCATGGGTTCATCATGCAATTGGATTGAAAAACCACGTCCAAATCAGTAGATAATCACTAATACATTCATATTATTCCTTTCAAATCAATTTAAGAAAGAACCCATGGAAGATTGAAGAAGAAGATGTTTGATCATATTTTTCTCTTTTGAAACTTTGAGATTTAACTCTCTAGATGGAAGGATAACTAGAGATAAAGATCACCAAACCTTCTTCTACATGAATATCTCTAAAACGTGGTGAAGAAATCATGCAATTCCAATCTCCAAGCTGTTCTTGAGCTTCAACAACAATGGAGGTTTCTAGAGAGAAGATATTTGGAGGGAAAGATTTCTTACGTGTGTATGGGATTGGGAATGGGAGGTTCACGTGTTTGATGACTTATATACACCCAAAATTAGGTAAATAACTCAATTAGAGTCGGTATAGGTTGTGGGGTGAATTTCCCATTAACCCCTTTAGTAAAACTATACAGAGGCACAGATTGAAGGCAACCATCGACGGAACCATCTACTGGCCGTTGGTCAGTCGACGGGCCATGCATTGGCTTCCGTCGATTGGTCCTTGGCAAATTTTTGGCTTGAGACCTGAAAAAGCTAAGTACCAATCTATGAGACCTCACGTACAGGCCATTGGTTGACCAACTAGCCGTCGTTTGGTCCATCGATTGACACTGCCAAGGCAGTGTCTCGACCAGCCTTGGGTCCTTCTTATGGGGCCTTTTTGAGGGGCCCTTTAAAAGTCGTACCCGGATGTTTCCAACGTAAATACAACCATTAACAATTGTTAGAAATTCCACATATATTTCACCTAAAATAAAGACCTGCAACACGTCCAAACATGCAATGCCCCATCAAGACACACACATGCATGTCTCGAGGCTATCTTTCGAACGTCTTGGACGTTCTTGGATGTTTGACCTCCAAACTTCTCGAAACTTCATATATTACCATTTAACATAATTATAACTCATTTTAAGACACATTAGTCTCATTTCATACAATTTTAAGCATGCATAGACACATGCGGCACATAGGTTACTAGTCGTCGAACGTTTTGGTCGACCCTTGATGTTTGACTTCCAATTCACCTCAAACATTATACACTACCTCTACACCATATTATAAGATATTTTAGGACATTAGAAAATTAACATAAACATGTTAGGCTCTAGAAACCCTATCTCATTTTTGGGGGTCTTACAATATCCCCCACTTGGGAACATTCGTCCCCCAATGACACTTAGAACACTTTAGTCACAACAAGAACTTCAATGCATCATAGAGCAGTTCATAACATTTATAACAACATCAAATAATTTTAGCACCCAATGCACCCAAGCAAACTAAACTTAATTCACTCACTCTTTAATGCATCAAACACAAAGACTATTATCATGCTTATAGGAGGTAAATACTTCTCTAAATCACAACATGGTCATTACACTTCAATTCATTAAGAGAAAATCTTGAAGGCCACACATAGGCAGATTTACAACAATATTCAAAAGCAAGTAGGCACTCATACTTCCATGCACATAGTCTTGAGTTAATTGAATCAACAAGGATCTTTATTAGTTAGACCTAGTGCCATGAAGGTCATACTCAAACATACCATGCTTAGTTGTGTCCATGGAGGAATGCCCCTTTCCTCAACACACTTACATGTATCATGAGTTCAAACCTTAGCAAAGTACAAGGTCGATTTCCTTTTAAAATGAGAAATTCTCAACTTTTAAATCAAGAAAGCTCATGTTTCCTTCCTAGTGAAGTCCAAATGGTAAGTCACACCAAATACATCACAATAAAAAGGAATACACTTCACAAAATTTCAAATTCTAACATAGCACTAGCCTTTACAGTAAGCCTCATTTGGGATGAACAATACAAATTATAGGCACACACATGAACACTTAGCTAAACATGCTTTCACTTTTCAAGAGTGGGCCTAAAATCATACGTTCTAAACCATACAAGTCACAATTTTTTATTTGGACTTATGGTTTAGGGTTTAGGGTATAGGGTTAGGGTTAGGGTTAGGATTAGGGTTAGGGTGTAGGTTTTATTTAGTTTTTATGGTTCAGGGTTTAGCATTTGATGTTTAAAATCAATTGTTTAGTATTTTATGTTTGTGTTTTGGTAATTTAGGCTTAGGGTTTTGGGTTTATAGTTTAGAGTTAGGGTTAGGGTTAAGGTTAGGGTTAGGGTTAGTTTTTTTTTAAGTTTTAGGTTTAGGGTTTAGGATTTGAGGTTTAATATCAATGGTTTAGTGTTTATTATTTGGGTTTTTGTATTTTGGGCTTGGGGTTTAGGATGGTAGGGTTAGGGTTAAGGTTTAGGTTATTTTTTAGGTTTTAGGGTTTGTGTTAAGGATTTGAGTTGTAATATCTATGGTTTAGTGTTCAATGTTAGGGTTTTGGTATTTTGGGCTTTGGGTTTATGGTTTAGGGTTTAGGGCATAGGGTTAGGGTTAAGGATAGGGTTAGGGTTAAGTGTAGGGTTTATTTTTTTTTAGATTTTAGGTTTTGGGGATTAGGATTTTCGCTTTAAAATCTATGGTGTAGTGTTTAATGATTGGGTTTTTGTATTTTGGGCTTGGGGTTTTGGGTTAATAGTTTATGGTTAGGTTTAGGGTTAGGGTTAAGGTTAGGGTTAGGGTTTGGGTTAGGGTTAGGGTTATGGTTTAGTTTTTTTTTAGATTTTAGGGTTTGTGGTTTAGGATTTGAGGTTTAAAATATATGGTTTAGTGCTTAATGTCTGGGTTTTCATATTTTGGACTTAGGTTTTTTTTGGACTTGGGGTTTAGGGTTAGGGTGTAGTTTTTTTTAAAAATATGGTTCAGGGTTTAGCATTTGAGGTTTAAAATCTATTGTTTAGTATTTAATGTTTGGGTTTTGGTATTTTGGGCTTAGTGTTTTGGGTTTATGGTTTAGAGTTAGGGTTATTGTTAAGGTTAGGGTTAGGGTTTTGGGTTCTTTTAGATTTTTGGGTTCTTTTAGATTTTTGGGTTTAGGGTGTAGAATTTGAGGTTTAATATCAATGATTTAGTGTTTATTGTTTGGGTTTTGGTATTTTGGGCTTGGGATTTAGGGTTTATGCTAGGGTTAGGGTTAGGGTTTAGGTTGTTTTTAGGTTTTAAGGTTTGGAGTTAAGGATGTGAGTTGTAATATCTATGGTTTAGTGTTTAACATTAGGGTTTTGGTACTTTTAGGTTTGAGTTTAGGGTTACTGTTAGGGTTCGTGTTAGGGATAGGGTTAGGGTTAGGGTTTAGGTTTTTTTTGGTTTTAGGTTTTGGGGTTTACGATTTTTTGTTTAAAATCTATGGTTTAGTGTTTAATGTTTGGGTTTTTGTATCTTGGGCTTGGGATTTCAGATTAATGGTTTAGGTTTAGGTTTAGGGTTAAGGTTATGGTTATGGTTTGGGTTTTGGTTAGGTTTAGGGTTAGGGTTTACTTGTTTTTTAGGTTTTAGGGTTTGTGGTTTAGGAATTGATATTTAAAATCTATGGTTTAGTGTTTAATGTTTGGGTTTTTGTATTTTGGACTTAGGTTTTTTATCTGGACTTAGGGTTTAGGGTTTAGGGTTTAGAGTTAGGGTTAGGGTTAGGATTAGGGTTAGGGTGTAGGTTTTTTTTAGGTTTTATGGTTCAAGGTTTAGCATATGAGGTTTAAAATCTATGGTTTAGTATTAAATATTAGGGCTTTGATATTTTGGGCTGAATGTTTTGTGTTTAGGGTTGCGGATTTGAGGTTTAATATCAATAGTTTAGTGTTTAATGTTGGTTTTTGTCATTTTGGGCTTGGAGTTTAGGATTTATTGAAGGGTTAGGGGGTTAGGGTTTGGGGGTAAGGGTTAGGGTTAGGGTTTAGGTTTTTTTTATAGGTTTTCGGGTTTGTGTTTAGGATTTAAGGTTTGAAATCTATGGTTTAGTGTTTAATGTTCGGGTTTTAGTATTTTGGACTTATTTTTTTTTTTTGGATTTAGGGTTTACGGTTAGGGTGTAGGTTTTTTGGGCTTAATGTTTTGGGTTAATGGTTTAGGGTTAGGGTTAGGGTTTAGGTTGGGGAATGGGTTAGGGTTAGGGTTTAGTTTTTCTTTAGGTTTTAGGGTTTGTGGTTTAGGATTTGATGTTTAAAATATATGGTTTAATGTTCATTGTTTGGGATTTTGTATTTTGGACTTGGTGTTTTTTTTGGACTTAGGGTTTATGGTTTAGGATATAGGGTTAGGGTTAGGGTTAGGATTAGGGTTAAGGTGTAGGTTTTATTTAGGTTTTATGGTTCAGGGTTTAGCATTTGATGTTTAAAATCTATGGTTTAGTATTAAATGTTAGGGTTTTGATATTTTGGGCTTAAGGTTTCGGGTTTATGGTTTAGAGTTAGGGTTAGGTTTTTCTTTTTTTTAGGTTTTTGTGTTTAGGGTTGAGGATTTGAGGTTTAATATCAATAGTTTAGTGTTTAATGTTTGGGTTTTGTTGTTTTGGGCTTGGTGTTTAGGATTTATGGTAGGGTTAGGGGGTTAGGGTTTGGGGGTAAGGGTTAGGGTTATGGTTTAGTTTTTTTTATTGTTTTTCGGGTTTTTGTTTAGGATTTGAGGTTTAAAATCTATGATTTAGTGTTTAATGTGTGGGTTTTAGTATTTTGGACTTAGGTTTCTTTTTGGATTTAGAGTTTACGGTTAGGGTGTAGATTTTCTTTTAGGTTTTATGGTTCAGGGTTTAGCATTTTAGGATTAAAAATATGGTTTAGTATTAAATGTTAGGGTTTTGATATTTTGGGCTTAAGGTTTTGTGTTTATGGTTTAGAGTTAGGGTTAGGGTTAGGGTTAGGGTTTTGGTTTTTTAGGTTTTTGGGTTTAGGGTTTGGGATTTGAGGTTTAATATCAATAATATAGTGTTTAATGTTTGGGTTTTGTTGTTTTGGGCTTGGGGTTTAGGATTTATGGTAGGGTTAGGGTTAGGGTTATGGTTTAGGTTGTTTTTTAGGTTTTAGGGTTTGGGGTTAAGAATATTGAGTTGTATTATCTATGGTTTAGTGTTAAATGCTAGGGTTTTGGTATTTTGTGCTTTGGATTTTGGGTTTAGGGTTTAGGGTTAGGGTTAGGGTTCATGTTAGGGATAGTGTTAGGGTTAGGGTTTAGTTTTTTTTTAGGTTTTAGGTTTTGGGGTTTAGTATTTTTGATTTAAAATCTATGGTTTAGTGTTTAATGTTTGGGTTTTGGTTTTTTGGGCTTAATGTTTTGGGTTAATGGTTTAGGTTTAGGGTTAGGGTATGGTTTAGGTTTAGGGTTTAGTTTTTCTTTAGGTTTTAGGGTTTGTGGTTTAGGATTTGAGGTTTAAAATCTATGGTTTAGTGTTCACTGTTTGGATTTTGTATTTTGGGCTTGTGATTTTTGGTTAACGGTTTAGGGTTAGGGTTAGGGTTAGGGTTTGGGTTATGGTAAAGGTTAGGGTTTAGTTTTTTTTAAGGTTTTAGGGTTTGTAGTTTAGGATTTGAGGTTTAAAATCTATTGTTTAGTGTTTATATCTGGGTTTTCGTATTTGGGACTTAGGTTTTGGTAACAACCCGAATTCTGGAATCCGAATCGCCACCGGCGTCGTTGACCTCTCAGAGGTCGCAGACATGCCTCATCTTGCATTCATCACATTCATCAAGTTAAATTTGCAGAAAATTTAAAACTTTTTAAACATATGAAGTTTACTTAGATTTCATATAGTCATTACGTATTAAACATTATATACTAAGCTCAACATCGATAGACAACCATCTAATATCGAGAACATTTCAAAACAAACGATGAATAGAATATATTAAGTTGCCAAAACGTCCTTACATCAAAAGGTTCAAAATGAAATGTGAAAGAATAGACAGGGACAACATCCACTAGCTATGTCTATATCTAAAGCTAGACTAAGACTGTAGCATCCTCGAAATCAAAAGGATCTACCAAATGGTTTGGAGAAACGCTAAAGTCCAAACCGCTACAAGTGTCGTCAATCTGTCCTCAGACCTGCACCTATAAAAATAGTAAATAGTAGGGGGTTATTACACCACTTGTACTAAGTATGGGTGTTTCCACACATACACATAAAGCTATGCATGATCAATGAAAGGACGTTTTGACCTCTGATACCAAGTTTCTACTTTCCTTTTGTTGACATCATATAAGAAGTCATTGACCTCTGATACCAAGTTTGTAACGACCCGAATTCTGGAATCCGAATCGCCACCGGCGTCGTTGACCTCTCATAGGTCATAGACAAGCCACATCTTGCATTCATCACATTCATCTAGTTAAATTTGCAGAAAATTTAAAATTTTTTAAACGTATGAAGTTTACTTAGATTTCATATAGTCATTACGTATTAAACATGATATACTAAGCTCAACATCAATAGACAACAATCTATTATCGAGAACATGTCAAAATAAACGATGAATAGAATATATTAAGTTGCCAAAACGGCCTTACATCAAAAGGTTCAAAATGAAATGTGAAAGAAACGCTAGGGACAACATCCACTAGCTATGTCTATATCTAAAGCTAGACTAAGACTGTAGCATCCTCGAAATCAAGAGGATCTACCTAATGGTTTGGAGAAGAAGTCCAAACCGCTGCAAGTGTCGTCAATCTGTCCTCTAACCTGCACCTATAAAAATAGTAAATAGTAGGGGGTTAGTACACCACTTGTACTAAGTATGGGTGTATGCACACATACACATAAATCTATGCATGATCAATGAAAGCTCTTCCTAAGCAACATGCAATTTCTAGAAAGTCTAATCATTAGACTTTCCTAATTCGTTAGTTGTGAATTGTGGTATGAATATGATGTATTTTAATGCATTCAAAGCACACAACTCATTTTCTATATTATTACAAGACATTAGTATCATCAACATAATGTTAGAAGAACTCGAGCGAAGATTGGAAATTTTGATCATCCAAACCCGAGAGCTCCTTCCTTGGGACTTAGTTTATTTTTCAGTCTTTTTCTTCTTCTTGTTGTGTAGTTCAATAATTCCTTTGGTCCTATGTTTTACTTACAAGTGCAATGATTCATTGTAGTTCCATACCCACAATGAATCGATGTAAGTAATCCAAGGACTAAGGAATGATTTCCTACCTAATAGTGAGTCATTCTTTACGCTATATATTCATTACATTTCATAAGACATTCTCTATTGATCATGCCATTGATTTCATTACTTTCATGTTAGGGAAGTTATGGGGTATTCAGTTAACGTAATGTTTCTACTTTTCTTTATTGGCATCATATAAGAAGTCATTATAACCCATGGCTCTTCCTAATCAACATGCTTTCTTAGGAGGTCAAATGTCTGGACTTGCCTAATTCGTAATAGGAAGGTCATACCATGAATATGTCACACATCATACACACATAGGTTTACATAACATACATTTCATGTTTCATATATTATACATTCATATCCACAAGACCATGGAATCGTGGATGTAGACTTAAGACATCTCAAGTGAGGGCCCAACATATGGGACCTCAACCCGAGGGCCTTCTTTAGCAAACACAGAGTCTGGTTCATTCGTTCATTCGTACTTCATATTATTCATTTCATTTATTCGTATGCTGATGTAAACAACAGCTATACCTAGGATGAAGTTTAAGACTCTCATCGGGATCATTAAGTGCAATGACCAAGAATGACCTAATGTCATTACTTGAATCTGGTTTCACCTCCTGATTGTCTTGCACAAACACCTTCGATATCATTCATTTCATTATCTTTCATACTTTGAGGAACTTCAACCTTAATTGACATAGATCATGTGAGCATCATGAAATCCGGTGTCTCTCCCACACCGAAAAGAGGTGGAGTCACTGGCCAAAGTGAAACCAAAACATGCTAGCTTATTGGATTCGAACCAAGCTAGTTCCCTATGGTGGAAACATAGTTCAAAGACTAGGAGATTTAGGGAGACCCATACCCACCTTGGTGGACAGTCTCATCTCATGAGAATTACGTGAACCTCCGCCCTTCCCGAAAGAAGGCATCACCACTCATAACTAGCCTTTCGGTGCTCAGTTTAAAGTTCCTATTTACACTCAACTCATACATCATCGAAGCTTGCTTCTAGAATGAGGTAGTCATAGCTCATTAGATGATTTGTCATCTATTCTTTACGTATTAAGTGTGAATTGTCCTTACACTTGCATCCTCACTTTACATTGATGAATGTGAATTGTCCTTACATATCGTCTTTAGGTGTTAATGAGACTAGTTTCACACATTCTAACACCTTCATTCGTGAGTAATCTTTTAACATAGTAGATTAGGTGTAAGTGAGACTTGTCTCACTTTCTTTAACACCCCATTCTTGTCACTTACTTAGTTTAGACCCCTTTAATTATGTTATAACTCACGTTACTTCTTTACTTTAGTGTAGTAGCTTCATATCATCATTTATGGACGATGAACACTTCTTTCAATGACTTACATATGTTCATAGTTCATTCTCTTAGAGCATGTTGGGACTTGTCCCAATTGATGGCATTCCCTTGGTTATGGATTCATTGAACTACGTTAGAAGTTCTTATAATATCACTTGATACTCTAACTACATAAGATTGGCATATGACTAGTATTGGCATAAACAATTTGGTATAGATTACATAACCATCTTTGTTGGCATAGGCCAATTTTACATTCCTTCATGCTTGGTTGGATATGTATATTATTCATTAGCCAATCTTTTAATTATTTAACGTAATATTATAACCATTTGCATGCATCCCTTTTAGACAATGTTTTTTTTAGCCATTTTATTGGCATAGGCCAAATATTCACTCAAATTATGATTTCATGGAGATATTTTTATCCAACCTTATAACATAACTTTAGGAATAACGTTTGTAAGCATCTTGGATAGAATAATATGATCATTTAATGAACACAATATCATCAACAAGTCACATTAACATAAGGTATGCACAACAGGCCGTAATCATCTTCATACATAACATTTTCGGACACATCTTAACATAGTATCATTCTCTTAACCAATCTTAGTTCATGACTTTAGGGTAACGTTTTTAAGACATATTCGACAGCATCATATTAACATTTGATGACTTTAACATCTTCATAACGTTACAAGATAGCAAGTCAACATTCGTATAATCACATCAATCACTTAACGTTTACGGACGTGATTCTAAGTATTACCTTGAGTAGAACTTAATCTACGAAGACCACCTTGAACGAAAACTTGGAGAAACCTTGAAATCGCCTAGGAGAATCAATGGAATTTTCTATTTTTCTTTCGCTCGCTTGCTTACTATTTTGTATCATGTATTTGTTTGAGTTTGAACGTGATTCTAAGTATTAGGAACTGATCTTGACTCATTCAAATTAGGTTTTAATAAGTTAATTAAATAAATTAATTAAATAATTATTAAAAAGCCCCTCCTAGATTGACTAGAACTAGGAAAACACAATACTTGATCAAATCTGAAATATTTCCTAAGAATTTCGTTTTGGCCCTTTAAACTAATTAATTAAATGGATAATCTAATTAATTAAGGGACATAGTGTAATTAATAAAGAGCCCCTAAATCATTGGAACCAAAATTAACCCTTTTGGACCATCCTAGGTTAAGTACTAGGATGTTTCTTGAGTTGTACTAGGTTAGTGTAAGAATTACGTTTTTACCCCTTTAATTTAATTAATTAAATGGATACTTTAATTAATTAAGTGACCTAGGGTAATTAATAAAGTAACCTTAAGATGTTATAACCATAACTAATCCTTTGGACCTTCGTAGGTTAGGTACTAGGTTGTCTTTTTCTTGTCTTAACCGAAATCTGTAAATTGCATTGTGATTTCGGTTTTGTCCTTTTGAATTAATTAATTATGCAGATAAATTAATTAATTAAGTAGCCTAGGGTAATTACTAAAGTATCCCTAAGTTGTTAGGACCATAACCAACCTTTTGGACAATCCTAGGTTAGGTACTAGGTTGTCTTTTTCTTGTCTTAACCGAAATCTGGAAATTTCCTTTGTAGTTTCGGTTTTACCCCTTTTAAATTAATTAATTAAGTTGCTAAATTAATTAATTAGGTAACCTAGGGGAATTAATAAAGTACCCCTAAGTTGTTAGGACCATAACTAACCTTTTGGACCATCCTAGGTTAGATAATAGGTTGTCTCTTCAACTAGTACTAGGTTAGTGTCAACCCGGTTTAGTCCTAGGTTGTCGGGTGCAGTAGTGGTTCCATTTCAGTTAGTCCTATGTTAGTTAGCTATTTTGGGCAGTAGGTTAGAGTCTAGAATTGGTTAGGAAGTTAGGCCCCACATGGAGTGGTCCCTTGTGCACGCTTTTCCCCCTAACTACCCTAACCAAATTTGGTTAGGGTGGTCCCCTCCTTTGGCCACTACTTCACATGTCTTGCACATGTTCTTGCACATGGGTTGGTTTTACTTTCCTAACTAACTATTATTTATGGTTCTTTGGGAATGTTTACTTATTGTCCCAAGGACCCTCACCATGTCCTTGGGCACTGCTTAATTTACTTGATCATCTTAGATGGTCTTAAATGAGTTGAATCAAAGGCGTTTTCTTTTAAAGAACGGACAAACTGCTTGACAAGAAGATCATCATGTGTACCAACACTGCTACAAGTCTCGACAAAATGGGCAATATGTTGCCTTGGGTTTCCCCTTCCATCAAATTGCTGCAATTTTGGCGGTTGATATCCAATTGGCATTAGTAGACCCTCAATTCACTTAGAATACGACTTTGAATATCCTAAGGAACTTTGTGACGGACCACCATATTGAGCTTTGATTGTGTTTGTGATCATATCTTGAGTTGTTGAACTGTTAAAGTTGCAACTAAAGCAGATTATTTTGCGCTTTTAGAGTCAACTGACTTGTTGGGAGAATCAATATCAACTTTTTATTGAGTTTTTAGATTGTGATGTGACTCTCTAGAGTTGTAGAGATCTAACTTGCTCATAAGCTACGTGATTTGAAGATTTTGTCATCAATAGACTTCTTCAAGGCTTCAATGGTTTGCTCCATCATTGCAAACTTCTCGTCCATGTCAGTTGCATCAACCATAAAGGAGTTAGCCTTTGTTGAAATTGAAGAATCTGTTGAACTTTTTGATTCACCAAAGTTCAAGCCAGAATGAGAAAGTTCATCAAACAATTTTGATGCAATGTTGCCCCCAGGAATTGCAGTTTTGAATGTCATTCGAGACTTGCTCTTTCTTGGCATCTCCAAAGAGGTGAAATATGCAGATCCATCCAAGGCACTTGTCTTGAACTTGCGTCTAATGATTGGATCAACATCACTAAAATCAACAAATGTGGCAACTGAAGAGTGCTTACTTGAAACATCATTGATCTTCATGAAGGGCATTGCAAAGTTGAACTTGTTGTTTTTGTATTTGTAGGAGGAAGAGATGAAGAGCAGAATTGGTCCAATTGGGCGTGCTAAATTTGTTCGCAACAAATTTTCGTAAGTGTTGAAAATTGACTGTAAGCAAAATAAATAAAAGAAAAATGTGATTTTATTAATGAATCGTTATGAGTATAATTCTGTTGTTCTCTTGATTCTCTCTCCTAAGTTTCTCCGCGATTCGAGGGCCTTCAGTAGCGTATTTTTTGAATTGTTGGATGATGTAGACCTCTTTGAGATGTTGTCAATCTCTGGGATGTCGGAAAGAGCTTCGTCGTTGTAAGTCGATCTCCGGGAAGAACTCTGCTGATCACTACTTCGATGAACTATTGATGTTCATGTTATAGCTTTCTCCAATTTGCTGAATGCTTGTTGAAGAGTTTTTCTGGATCTCTTTGAATGTCATGTCTATCCCCTATTTATAGTTGTAGGGAGTGGACAAGGTTGCTTGTGATTGGCCAAAGGATGTCATTTTGAGACTTGACGCATTGTGATTCTTTCTTGCATTTGACTAGGACTACCACCTCATTTGGACATGTTTCGTCATCTTGTTGGTCTTTGTTGTCTAGTCACTATAACACGTGGCATGAGTTTGGGATTCAAGGTGAAATGGACCTTGGAGTTGAATTTAATAAAAATGGACTTATTTATTTATAAAGCCCAAATTAATCATTCAGCCCAAATAAATATGGATTTAATCCAAATTTTGTATGAATTAAATCCAATAAAATTTGTGTGTCTACAAGGTTTTAGGGGTTGGGGTTAAGAATATTGAGTTGTAATATCTAAAAACTAAACCATTGATATTAAACCTCAAATCCTAAACCCTAAACCTAAAAGCCTAACAAAAACCTAACCATAACCCTAACTCTAAACCATAAACCCAAAACCCTAAGCCCAAAATACCAAATCCCAAACATAAAATACTAAACCATAGGTTTTAAACATCAAATGCTAAACTCTGAACCATAAAACCTACACCCTAACCCTAATTCTAGCCCTAACCCTAACCCTATAACCTAAACTCTAAACCCTAAGTCCAAAAAAAACACCAAGTCCAAAATACAAAATCCCAAACAGTGAACACAAAACCATAGATTTTAAAACTAAAATCCTAAACCACAAACCCCAAAACCTAAAGAAACACTAAACCCTAACCGTAACCCATACCATAACCTAAACCCTAACCGTAACCCTAAACCATTAACCCAAAACATTAAGCCCAAAAAACCTAAACCCAAACATTAATCACTAAACCATAGATTTTGTTTCGGTTTTTGTATTTTGGTTTTGGGTTTAGGATGATAGGGTTAGGGTTAGGGTTAGGGTTTAGGTTATTTTTTAGGTTTTAGGGTTTGGGTTAAGGATTTGAGTTGTAATATCTATGGTTTAGTGTTCAATGTTAGGGTTTTGGTATTTTGGCCTTTGGGTTTAGGGTTTAGGGTTTAGGGTTAGGGTTAAGGATAGGGTTAGGGTTAAGTTTAGGGTTTAGTTTTTTTTAGGTTTTAGTTTTTGGGGATAAGGATTTTTGGTTTAAAATCTATGGTTTAGTGTTTAATGTTTGGGTTTTTATATTTTGGGCTTGGGATATTGGGTTAATGGTTTATGGTTAGGTTTAGGGTTAGGATTAAGGTTAGGGTTAGGGTTTGGGTTTGGGTTAGGGTTAGGGTTTAGTTTTATTTTTAGATTTTAGGGTTTGTGGTTTAGGATTTGAGGTTTAAGATCTATGGTTTGGTGTTTAATGTCTGGATTTCCGTATTTCGGACTTAGGTTTTTTGGGACTTAGGGTTTAGGGTGAGGATGTAGGTTAATTTTAAAATATGGTTCAGTGTTTAGCATTTGTGGTTTAAATTCTATTGTTTAGTACTTAATTTTTGGGTTTTGGTATTTTGGGCTTAGGGTTTTAGGTTTATGGTTTACAGTTAGGGTTAGGGTTAAGGTTAGGTTTAGGGTAAGTGTTAGGGTTTTGGGTTCTTTTAGATTTTTGGGTTTAGGGTGTAGAATTTGAGGTTTAATATCAATGGTTTAGTGTTTATTGTTTGGGTTTTTGTATTTTGGGCTTGGGGTTTAGGGTTTAGGGTTTATGGTAGGGTTAGGGTTAGGGTTGGGGTTTAGGTTGTTTTTAGTTTTAGGGTTAGGGTTAGGGTTAGGGTTAGGGTTTAGGTTGTTTTTAGGTTTTAGGGTTTGGGGTTACAGATTTGAGTTGTAATATCTATGTTTTAGTTTTAACGTTAGGGTTTTGGTATTTTTAGCTTTGAGTCTAGGGTTAGTGTTAAGGATAGGGTTAGGGTTCGTGTTAGGGATAGGGTTAGGGTTAGGGTTTAGAGTTTTTTTTTTTTGTTTTTGATTTTGGGATTTAGGATTTTTGTTTAAAATCTATTGTTTAGTGTTTAATGTTTGGGTTTTGTATTTTGGGCTTGGGATTTCAGATTAACGATTTAGGGTTAGGTTTAGGGTTAGTGTTTGGGTTTGGGTTTAGTTGTTTTTTAGGTTTTAGATTTTGTGGTTTACGAATTGATATTTATAATCTATGGTTTATTGTTTAATGTTTGGGTTTTCGTATTTTGGACTTAGTTTATTATTTCTGGACTTAGGGTTTAGGGTTTAGGATTTAGGTTTTAGGTTTAGTGTTAGGGTTAGGATTAGGGTTAGGGTGTAGGTTTTTTTTAGGTTTTATGGTTCAAGGTTTAGCATTTGAGGTTTAAAATCTATGGTTTAGTATTAATGTTAGGGTTTTGATATTTTGGGCTTAAGGTTTCGGGTTTATGGCTTAGAATTAGGGTTAGGGTTAGGGTTTTGGTTCTTTTAGATTTTTGGGTTTAGGGTTTAGGATTTAACGTTTAATATCAATAGTTTAATGTTTAATGTTTGGATTTTGGTATTTTGGGCTTGGGGTTTAGGATTTATGGTAGGGTTAGGGTTTAGGTTGTTTTTTAGGTTTTAGGGTTTGGAGTTAAGAATTTTGAGTTGTAATATCTATGGTTTAGTTTTAAATGTTAGGGTTTTCGTATTTTGTGCTTTGGATTTTGGGTTTAGGGTTAGGGTTAGTGTCACGACTCGGATTCTGGAATCCGAACCGCGACCGACGTCGTTAACCTCTCAGAGGTCGCAGACAAGCCTCTTCTTAGCTTTCATCACAATTATAGAGTTAAATTTGCGGAAAATTTAAAACTTTTTAATACTTAGCGAAGTATACATAGACTTCATATAGTATTACATAAGAGTGATATTCTAATATCTAAAATTCAACAACTATCCATAAATAGATTAAACAAATGAAATAAATGATCGTAATAATAATAATAATAGTTTGCCAATTGGCCTTATTACAACGCTTTGAGTAAATACTTGAAAGGAAACGCTAGGGACAGTAGTCACTAGCTAAATCTAATGTACTAAGCTAGAATAACAAAACGTAGCATCCTCGAACTCAAGAGGACCTACCAAAGTCTGGAGATCGCTATTCCAAACCGCTTCGACGAACTTCAACCTTCTTGAGAACCTGCGCCTATAAAAATAGTAAATTGATATGGGGTTAGTACACACTTGTACTAAGTATGGGTGTATGCACATAACACATAAGGGACTATGCATGAACAAGGAAAGCTCTTCCTAAACAACATGTCAATCACGGTTAATACGTTACTTTCTTACTTAAATCGGTCATCTTGATTTATGATATGTATATGACACGTTCTGATGCAATTAAGGCACACAACTCATTTTCTATATAAACATAAGACCTTGGAATCATGAACATAATTTTAGAACAACTTAAACAAACGTTTAATGATTTACTTCTTAGGCCGAGAGTTGCCATTTCTATACATAGATTATTTTTCAGACTTTCTCTTCTTTCAATTGTGTAGTTCAATGATCTCCTTTGATCTTATGTTTTACTTACAAGTTCAATGATTCATTGTAGTCCCATACCTACAATGAATCAAGTAAGAAACTCCCAAGAGTAAGGAATTAATTTGGCTACCCTACTTATGAGTTAGATTTCTCTTTCTCCTTTGATTGGCTCTGAATATATTTATAAGCCAATCTTTATTAGCTATGCCCATAAATTGGTTGTTAGAGTTAAATATTTCAGTCTTAAATTTGGGTATGAATGTTCTATAAGCCAATTTTTAATGGTTATACCCCTTATTTGATTATTTACATAATATATAGTTCTTGGGACATAATCCATGCTCCATTATTGGCTGCCCTAACTTGTTGTTTTAAGAACACTAGTGGTTGATGTTCTTTAAGCTCTTACTTTACTTAGTTCACTATGAACGTATGATTCTACTTCTTTGCTCGATTTTTCACTTTGAATATGCTACTTTATTCTTTCTTACTCTCTTAAAGAATTCACTTAGCATTAACAGAAGTAGATCATGCGAGCTACATGAAATCCAGTGTCTCCCCCATACTGAAAAGAGGTGATTCACCGCTTAAGGTGAACCAAGTTCTATGTCTACCCCACACCGAAAAGGGGGGTTCACCGGCTAAGGTGATACCGAGTCTGTGTCTTCCCCACACTGAAAATGGGGGTTCACGTCTGTAGTGAACCGGATACATTTCCTGAGATATAACCGACATAGATCATGTGAGATAAACATGAAATCTGGTGTCTTCTCCACAACGAAAAGAGGTTTAATCACCGGCCAAGGTGAAACCTAACTTGCTAGCGTTCTTTAGTGGGTGGCGTCCACTAGCTAGGTGCCCCTATATTGGCAACATAGTTCTAAGACTAGGAGACGTACTTAGACCCTAGTCCACCGAGGTGGTGATGTCATCCTCATGAGACTTACATGTGCTGGGACAAGCTCATTACTAGTCTATAGATGCTAAGCTCATTATTTTATCTTATTATCTTTTAAAGTTTACTCACACATTATGGAATCTTGCTTCTAGTTATGAGGTTTACTTAACTCTATGAATGACTGGGCATACCTCTCTTTACTTGATGAATATGATCTTAAGTCTTTACTTTATCATCATGGTGTGAGTGAGACTTGTCTCACGGACTCTAGCACACTCTTATGTAAGTATTCTTGACATAACGATTAAGTGTTATTGAGACTCGTCTCAATTCTTTCTAACACTCTATATTAGGTCAATTTCATAACTTAACTTTTAGTTATTTGTTTACTCACTTTAACTTGTTCACGTCACTTACTAACCTTATATCATTCTTTATGATGGTTATTTATTCTCTGTAAGATGTTATTGCGTTCACAAGTTCGTGTGGATAGGGTATGTTGGGACTTGTGCCATTGATTGACATACCCTATGTTATGAGTTTATTGAATTGAGATTGGGATCACTTTGCATCTTTTGAATTTATTATTTGATAGGCAATTTGTTGGCACAAAATCAAACTATGATATTATCACAAGCCAAATCAATCATTCATGAATACAATATAGTAATCTAACATGTTAAACAAGTCAACTTTTAACCTTTGATTAATATATAAAACATTTCAACGAATAACTTATAGCAAACTCATATTCTCGAAACACAAATAGGCATTATAACATTCAACGTTCATGTAAATAACACCCTAAGTATGCGGATCTAACATGTATATTTCACTTGACATATAAATCACTAAACATACACATAATGATCAGTTAACACCACAAACAATCAACCATTCATCGAAAATTACACAACTAATACTACAATAATCGGAAATCGGGAGAACTAGGGAGATGAACATGCGATTCATTGGGAACAACCCTAGTTTCGATATTCTTGAAGTAAAAATGTTTGAAAAGCCTCTTGGAGGAAGAATTCCAGGAGAGAAAACTCATACCTTGTTGTAGAATTAAATCTACGAAGATCACTACAAACTTTGCACGAAAAACCTTGAAGCGTTCTTGTTAACGTCTAGGGTTTCAGTCACCGCTTCTCTTATTCTAACGTTGGGCATTAATGGTAATCAATTTAGGTCTAAATCTTTTGAGAACTGATTGTTAACTAAGTCAACTTAGATTATATACTTAAATAAAACAGCTTAAGTAGCTAATTACAAAAACGCCTTACCTAGGCTGACTAGAATTAGAGAACTCTTTGACTTAACAAATTTTTGGGTCTTTCCTTGTGGTTTTGGTTTTGTCTAATTAATTTAATTAATTAAGTTGATAAATTAATTTATTAATTAGTCTAGGTTAATTACTAAAATACCCCTGTTGTTAGGACCATAATCAACCCTTTGGACCATCCTAGGTTAGGTACTAGGTTGTCCCTAAGTTAGTTAAGTTAGTTAGGTGTCACCCGACAAGGTCCTAGGTTGTCGGGTACCTTGGCTGGTCGTTCTTGGTTTATCTTAGGGTAGTTAGTTAGTTAGGATAGTTTGTTAGGGTCTACGACATGTTAGGGAGCTTGGTCCCACACGGTTGGACCCGCATATGCATTGATCCCCCCAACTGCCCTAACCAAATTGGTTCGGGTGGTCCCCTCGGCCGGTTTGCACATGTGGTTGCACATGTGCTTGCCCATGTGCTTCTTGTACTTCCCTAACTAACTATTTGGAAGGTTCATTTGGAATAATTACTTATTGTCCCATAGATCCTCACTATGTCCTTGGGCACTGCTTACTCTACATGATCTTTTTAAATGGTTATGTACTAGGGTACTAGGCTTGACACTTGGATTCCTAGTACCTAATGCATTGCTATATATGGTGATTGAATACAAGTTGTTTTATCTTAGGGTCTTATTTGCAGGTACAGTTTCTAAACAAGCTTGGAATATATTTTGCTTATTTGGGTATTATATAGTAATTGGCTAATACCCCTTAGCCAATTTTCTATACTATGCCCAATATTTCTCAATATTGGGCATTGGGATGCCTATGTACCCCCAATACGCATTCTTAAAGACCTATTGGGCTCTTCACTAGATGTGTAATTTTCCGGAATGTTATATTATCCCCCTTCTTAGGAACATTCGTCCCTGAATGACACTACTTATCGTTTTAATAGGAATAAATCCTATTAAAACCTGTAAGTATGGAGCAAATATAGAACTCAAGAGCTGGTTACATCCTCCTAAGAAGATCTCCCTGGAAATGCTACAGCAAATATATGTAACTAGGTAACAAATCATATTTGAACCAACATGATGCAAAATGGTACAAATGCAACTTTAAATGCAAATAACATAAAAGTCTTTACATACCTTGTGGAGTGAGATGGTCAAATAAAATGAGCTCAATCTAGTCAAACTTTTGGTAACTTGAGGTCCTTTCTGTATGTTACATGCTGACACTTCAACAACCGTTAACCTTAACCATAGTTAATATGAATAGCATGATCTGGTACAACTAGAAATGGGCTTCTTAACTTCGCTCTATCGCACGATCAGGATTATGAAGGAAGGTAACATTTCCTAAATGTCCAAGCAGCCCCCTAATTATTAAATGTGGCGCGCAACACATTCATAACTAAGGATCTACTAGACACGACTTTGTAGACCCCCTAGGACGAACTGCTCTGATACCACTTTGTCATAACCCAACCCTAGTTAAGGCAGACAAGTACCTTATGAACACATCCTTTACAAATAATCTATGATGAGAAAGTAAACTACTATGCAGATTACTGATCAGAAGCTTAAAATACAACACATTTTGACTAGCTAAACCTCTATATGTGACAAGTGAAACTATGAATACAGATGATAGCTTTACAATGTCTACAAAGCCTCTACTGGAATCCATGATGGTACCACTATGAAAATACACATAGTAAAGACTCGGCAAAACTCCGAATCAACCTAGAGCTCACCAACATCCGCTGAGTATAATGTGCTTCTATTGGGAAGATCTACTGGTTGAGTACTTGCACCTGCAGCATGAAAAATGCAGCGTTCCCAATAAGGGATGTCAGTACAAAAGAATGTACTGAATATGTAAGGCATAATACAACCATATTTAATATGAGAGCTCAACTGAAACCAAATACCAATAGATAAGGATTAGAGACCACCTTTGCTTTATGCTTGTGGAATCGTGCATGTTACATTCTTTTCTCTACTTTTCTGTACTTTATAATCTTTATACAACATATGATACAAATGACCAGCTGATCAGTGGTAGAAGACATATGAATATGGACTTACGATAATAACAATGACATGGAAAGGATATGTGAATTGAACGTAGTACTTAGGAGCTTATATGACTCGGTAAGCATTTTGATATATCAAATTGAAGCCCATCCAGTGAAGACAATTTAACATTCATCCAAGAGATTTGAAATCTATATGATACAAATACAAGGTGTTCATGCATGTGGAACCAAGAGGGGAATGTGAGCAGATTAAACTTAAGGACGGATACATATTCCAAGTAAGTACACATAAACATACAATTGAGAAAGTAGTGATTATGTGAGGTAACATTACAGTCTAACACAATGATATTAATAACAAAGAAAGGGAATATATGAACATGTGACAAGATGACATATCTATAAACAATTGAAGCAAATTGGCAAGATATGGGCAGATCGTATATACATCCTATAAACATATGTACCATGTGTAATCTAGGATTACTTTGACTTATATGAGGGAAATACGTGCTAGGGGTACTTTGACAATGAAACAAGTTTAAACCTTGCATGCTAACACTTGGTAGAGTAAACACACACACATTTAGTAACAAACTCATATTAGAGTACCCACTTCAATGCTATAGGGAGTAGGAGCTGCAACTATGGATCAGTCACTACCAAGGGCACTTAGAAAGCTTACTTTTTGTAATGCAAGTTTTGGATTCATGCCAAAGAAATAGGAAATCAAATAGCCTTACATACCTTGCTATACAATTCGAATCGTATGACTTAAGCTCCTTATCTTCTGATCACTAACTACAATAAAATAAGTAATAAGACTAGTATTAGCAGCTAATTAATCAATTTGAGCCACTTGATCACACCCAAACAGTAACGAAGCAGTAAGCTGCAATCTATCTAGTGAGTGTTTTCTTTTCTTCCCTATCCCTTTAATCACATATATATACTGTACAACCTTCGCATCAGGTCCTCCCCAAAATTCCCTACAATATTTTAGTCCTTTATATTATCCATAACTTCCCCGCACATCCAGTCACATCCCTTATCATAACATACATAAAACAATCTTTGAACATAATAATGTAATAAAAGCAATATGAATCGTGGTTTCTGATCACCAACACTTGAAGAGCTAACTTTACTTTTAAAGTGCTTAAACAAGCTCATAACTTAATTTAAAGAGGACTCCCCTCCATAGCTGTCCCAACATGCACTAATCACCAGAACATCCTCCTCAATATTCACCATGTAAGAGTAACAATTTCCAACTCACTAATATATACCAAGTGTCTTAATTAACTCAAGCACAAGAGGGAGAAAATTGCAGTAGCTTACCTTGTTGGACATGACTACCACTTGATAAGACTTGGATTCTTCAAGGTAAAGGTTGTCCTCCTTAACTTGTCTTAAATTATACCTTCCAATAGCTTGAAATACCTATTATTTAAGAACCCTAATGGTATTTAATGGCTGTTGTATGAATCTAAGAGAGAGAAGAGAGAAAGCTCTAGTAATCAGATATTTTGTCAAAGTAAAAATGGTTGGGAAAAGTTGATATCAATCTCTTTTAAAGGGACCTGCTTTGGACGACTTTATCACTCATTTTGGGCCATAATATGCCAAGTAGGTGACCCACCCACTTGGACTTTTCATTAGAACTTTTTTTGTACTTAATAACATTGCCCTTTTGCCACCTTTCTCATTCTTCATTTGCAGCTAACATGTGTCTTTAATTTGGGCCACACCTTTAAGTAGGTGATGCATCTAGTTTTCCATGAAAATTATTTCTTGTGGGCTTGAGAAGATTGGGCCTTGGTTGTCCATTTCCCCCTTATTCTTCCATTCAACTTGGGCTAAATTAATGCAAATAGGTGTAGTGTACTTGGCCCAATAACACAGTCAAAGAGTCTTAGTAGGTGATGCACATACTTGGTCCTTTGGGCTGGTCAATAAGTCAAAGTAGGTGATGCACCTACTTGTCACTTACTAGCTTAGTGAAGTCAAGCAAGCACCTCAATATTTTGTTAAATTTCTAGACCTTAATAACTTTAACATAACTTAGAACTTATATACACTATGCCACTTTATACTTTAGACTCAAATACCACCTTGTCATCTCAAGTGTAAATATTTCCATCAACATCAACTTAATAGGGTCGCATCAAAATCTCTGGACAGTTCACTTTAAATATTACCACTAATTGCATAGGAAACCAAATCCATAACTATACCACAAGGCAGTTTATAAGCATTATTAAAATAGAACTAGTACACGTAGAATACGGGGTGTTACAGTTACATTATCGCCCCTCTTAGGAACATTCATCCCCAAATGACACTACTTATCGTTTTAAACCAAAGAGGGTATTTCCGAAAAGCACACTACATACTAGAAACTTTATCTTTGTGAATATCTGATTCACAACTTACTCTGAATGATGCACATACTCTAAGCTTATCTGAAGCTTCTATTTTAAGATCGAGGAACTTCCTTCTCAATTCTACTTTAACTTAATGCACATCACACTCATGCAATACAAAATCACGTAAAAGCTATACAAAAACAACAACATAAAAGCAAGCATGAACTCATATTAACTCATATAGTGCAACTATAAAACACACAATTATGGACTTAGAACACCAAAAATCGCTTAATGCACTAAGATTTAGAGTTTTATTCACGGAATCGGACTTATGAGAAAGTTTATCTAACTTTAAGAACTGAATATGTGAGGGTAACAGAATCTCATATCAACCTCGGCCTCCCTCAACGAGGTGTTTCCACCATAACACCTTTACGGTGGCTACCTCTTTGTTCCTCAACAGTTTCACTTGGCGATGTAAAATTTCAATGGGAATCTCTTTGTAAGAAAGGTTCTCATCGACTCCTAACCCATTAGATAACTGCTTGTTGTCTTAACATTGGAAACTATATGGCTTTGTTGGCTTTGAACCACGCCCTTCCCATTTCAACTCTAACTAATTTGGAAATTGAAACCTTACTACCATGTTTCGACAGTCTATGGTAGCATAGCATTCATAGAGCCAATCCATACCCAAAATTATATCAAAATCAAACATGGTTAATTCTATTAAGTCCGCTTAAGTAGCACTATCGATAACAGTTATTTGCAATCTTTATATACCCTTTCGGTCCAAATGTTGTCTCCTATAGGAGTATAACTAGAATTGGCTCATACAGAATCTCAGGAAGCATGTCAAATTTACTAGCTACTAATGGAGTAACAAAAGACAAGGTATATCCCGGATCTAATAATGTAACGGCCTGTATTTTGTATGTGGTAGTTCTATTCATGTTATACTTGACATAGACTTATAGTGTAGGTGAGGGATCATGTTTCTTATATGATTAGTGTTGGTTTAAACTAGCTCGAAAGGTTATGTAATGCCTTGCATGTTTCAGCATATGTATTGCAAGTTAACTCCGATGGAAAGTATTTAAGTAAATATAGTAAGGTGGTAATTGAGCTAGCAGCTGCATACTTGAGCTATAATATAGTTAAAGGGCCCAAGTTTGATGGACCAGATTTAGTCTTATTTTAAGGGGCTCATTTGAAGCCCAAACCTAATAAAGAAAAATGTGAATCAAAGAAAGCCCAACAGCCAAATCTGCCAATTGGCCCATTATGGATAAAGCCCAAGTGAAACTAGGTAAGTGCATCACCTCCTAAGACTTTTTTTTACCATGTTATTGGGCCTAGTGTGTACCACCTACTTGCATTAATCTGGTCCAAGTTGAATAAAAGAACAAAGGGAAAATGGACAGCCAAGGCCCAAAAACCTTAAGTCCAAAAAGGCCCAGTTCAAAGGCCAAGTAGGTGGGTCACCTACTTGACAATATATACCCCAAAATTTGTCAAGAATGTCAGCCATAGCACGTCCTTTTTAAAAGGATAAGGATCACGTCTTTTTCTCCATTTTAAACTTGCAAAAATTTTCAGATTCCTAAGTTTCTTTCTTCGTCTCTCTTGGCTTCTATAAGCAGCCCTAAAACACCTTAGGGTTCTTGAGTGCTGTCTCATTTTCAAGTAAGAGTTTGAAGGAGAGTTTGAATTCTTGAAGTACAAGTTTAGAGGATAAATTTCCAGAATTAAGGTAAGACATCAACCCATTTGTTTTACTCTCTTTGAATTCATGTTTGGAGGGGAGAATTTTGTATATATTTATCAAGAATTCATGGATTGTGATAAATCCTTGAGTCAATATTCTCCTATTATGCTGAAAGATTTGAGATTGATGGTGGCTGCCTTATGAATATTGTTGTTGAGGGCAGTTTGGGTATCTTGGGAGAGGATGTATGAAGTTTTATTAATGTGTAGAGGAAGGGTGTGGTGGTTCACAGTTTGTGTAAGGGTTGTAAGGGCCTGCTTTCCATCAAATATTTTAGCTACTGTTTTCGAGGGCATTAATGTGATTAGCTGCTGAAGTTAGCTTAATCATGACTTATGTTGTAGACTAGCACCCAAAAAGGAAGGCTGAATCGTGATAGTGGTATTGGTCAGAAAATAAGGTATGTAAGGCTATTCGATTCTATATCCCTTTGGCATGTAATCTGGCATCTGCAATTAATATCAATGAAGTGAATCTCATAAGTTCTATTCCTAGAAAAGGAAACATAGTGGCAGCGTACTATCTCCAAATAGCTAACAATATTTCTTTCCCCATTCTAAGTACATGGAACTACTTCATTATATGTTCATTACTCTATACTTGTGTAATTATCCCCCTTGTGCTGCTATAGAAATGGTATTTGCAAAAGAAAGTTTGGTGAATCCCCCTCCTAGTCAATTGAAGTCAATTGTACCATTAAGGTCTTAAAGTGAGGTGTTGATGTTACATAGTTCCTTATGTCATTGTTACTGCATCAAAGTATTATTTTTCATGTATTCCACTGCTGGTCCGTATTTCCATATCTGCAAGATGATTATGACCACCAAAGCAACATCTCAAAAGTGTTATGATTATCCAAAATAACGTCTCAAAAGAGTTATGAACTGATTAACAATAATCTCAAAGATTAAAGAATCTAAGTGAAGAAATCTATATAATTAAGGGTGGAAGCTCAGGGGCGAAAGCATAGCATGGGCCGATCCCAAGTTGTGTAATTATGAGGACCGCATCCCAGGGGTTAATACGCCTAGCATGGGTCATCCTCTTCTACCACTGATCAGCTGGTCACTTGTATCACATGCCAACAAAGATTATAACATACAAAAAGGTAAAGAAAAGAATGTAACTTACTTGATCCCACAAGAGTTAGCAAAGGTGGTTTTCTCTCCTATCTATGCACTCATATGTTACTACTTTATTTCATTTGAGCTCTTGTATTACATATGCTATTGCCTTACATATTCAGTACATTTTTCGTACTGACGTCTCGTATTGGAGACGCTACATTTCATGCTGCAGGCTCAGGTACTCCAGCTAGTAGACCTCCTCAGTAGGAGCACACGAAACTCTACTACTTTTGGTGAGCTCCAAGTTGATTCGGAGCTTTATTGAGTCCTTGGTAAATTCATTTTGGTATTGTATCATAGTTAAGAGTAAGGCGGGGTCTGTCCCGACCTACTATAGTCTTCTATCTTTTAGAGGCTTTGTAGACGTATATACATGGTTCAGTTGTGTCTTAAGGAGTTGTGGCCTCAACGGCCAAGTCTTGTATATAACTTTTGGACCTACTTACGTTGTTTTGTATCGCTGCATCCTAGGTTAACTTGTCACAATTGTTATAGTATATGCATAGTAAGAATAGGTTGCAGGTTGGTTCTCTTGGGCCTTTAGGGCATCGGGTGCCTGTCCATCTTAGTGGGTTTTGAGGCGTGACAAAAGTGGTATCAGAGCAGGCTATCCTAGGGAGTCTACAAAGTTGTGTCTGTGTAGAGTCTTGCTTATGGATGTGTTGTGCACCACATCTATAAACAGGAGGCTACGGGACATGTAGGAGTTGTTTCATTTCTTTCATTTCTTAGATCGTGCGATAGAACCAGTGTTGTAGGTGAATCATATCTAATTTATCAATTGTTTTATTATAGAAAAGATGCCAGTTACGAGGAGTAAAAGTTCTGGTAGACGAGTAGATGTGGCTGTCTAAGAAGGGACCAACCAACCACCACCAAGTCAAGCTTTTCAAAGTGGGGCTCAAGATAAGTCTCTATCGCAGACTTCCCCGATGCCTCTATCTCCTGAAGAACTAAGGAGGGAAGATGAACCTCAGGAACCCCCTATCAATGCTACCGAGCAAGATTTGAGGAAGGCAGTCCAATTATTGACTCGTATAGTTGCTGGTCATGGACAAAGGCAAGAAGGTCCAGTTGCAGGTACTAGTGGTGGTGTAGATAGATCACCTGGAACACGAATACGTGATTTTCTTAACTTGGACCCTCCATCATTTACCGGGTCAGATCCTAATGAAGATCCCCAAGACTTTATAGATCAAATCCAATGCACTTTGGATATTATGCATGTAAGTGGTAAAGAAGCACTTGAGCTAGCTGCATACAGATTAAAGGGTGTGGATATATTATGGTATGAAGCTTGGAAGCAATCTAGGGGAACAAATGCACCTTCAGATATATGGAAAGAGTTTAAAAAGGCATTCATTGATTATTATCTGCCATTTGAGATCCGAGAGGCCCGTGCGGATCATTTCTTAAATCTCTACCAAGGAAATATGAGTGTGAGGGAGTATAGTCTCAAATTTAGTTCCTTGGCCAGGTATGCTCCTAATGTAGTAGCTACTATGGAGGATAGAGTTCATCGTTTTGTGGATAGATTAGATTCATATCTAGCTAGAGACTGTACAATTGCTTCATTGAATAAAGATATGGATATAGCAAGGATGCAGGTTTTTGCACAAAAATTGGAGGATCAAAGACAAAGAAGAAGGACACAAGAGTTGGAAACAGGGCATTCTAAGAGGGCCAGATCCATGGGGCAGTTTACACCATCCCAAGGTGAGTTTAGGCCTCGGTTCTCTAACAGACCACCTAGGCCATCATCTTTCTACTCTACATCTAGTGTTCCACCACGGTTCCAAGGGTTTAGGGGCAATCAGTTTGGGCAAAGAAGTGAAAGCCAAGGCAGTCATCAATAGCAAGGGAGTACGAGCCAATCAAGGCCTCCACGGCAGCCTTGTAAATAGTGTGGGAGGAATCATCTATGTGCATGCAAGTTTGGCACGGATGTTTGTTTTTGGTGTAGCACACCAGGGCATATGATGAGAAACTGCCCTCATAGGGGAGTGGGTGGCGTTGCACAACCAACTAGATTAGTTGTTGCATCGACCTCATCAACCCATTCTTTAGGTAGGGGACTACATATGCCTATGGGTCATGGTAGAGGAGCTAGGGGAGCAGCTAGTTCTAGTCAAGGTCAGAATCGCACATATGCACTAGGGGATCGATAAAATTTAGAAGCCTCGTCGGATGTGGTTACAGGTACATTGTCCATGTTTTCACATATTGTATATACATTAATCGATTCGGGGTCTACACTATCATATGTTACACAATTGATTGCTGCAAAGTTCAAAAGAACATCAGAATTATTAGCGAAGCCATTTGAAGTGTCTACACCGATTGGTGAATCTATTATAGCTAGGAGAGTTTATCGTAATTGCATTGTAACTGTTTGTGATCGTGATACATTGGCTGACCTTGTTGAGCTAGACATGGTAGATTTTGATGTTATAATGGGTATGGATTGGTTAGCTTCTTGTTATGCCACGGTAGATTGCCGAACTAACATAGTGCATTTCCAGTTTCCAAAAGAGGTAGTCCTTAAATGGAAATGTGATATTGCGGTGCGAAGAGGTAAATTTATTTGTTATCCTAAGACAAAGAAGATGATTTACAAAGGATACATATGCCATCTGGTTATAGTGAAAAATGTATATGCGGAGCCACCAACCCTTCAATCCATTCCGGTGGTAAATGAATTTTCAGATGTGTTTCATGAAGATCTTCCAGGTTTGCCTCCAGAACGAGAAGTACAGTTCAATATTGATGTGCTTTCAGATACTCAACCTATCTCAATTCCTCCATATAGAATGGCTCCGGCAGAATTACGAGAGTTGAAGGAGCAGTTAAAAGACTTATTACAAAAAGGATTCATAAGGCCTAGTGTGTCCCCATGGGGAGCACAAGTTTTATTTGTACGTAAAAAAGATGGCTCATTAAGAATGTGTATCGACTACCGGCAGTTGAATAAGGTAACGATTAAGAACAAATATCCTCTCCCTAGAATTGATGATTTGTTTGATCAATTACAAGGTGCTAGGTGTTTTTCAAAGATCGACCTGAAGTCAAGTTATCACCAAGTGAGAGTCAAGGACAAAGATATACCCAAGACAGCTTTCCGAACATGGTATGGTCATTTTGAGTTCTTAGTCATGTCATTTGGGCTAACAAATACACCAGCAGCTTTTATGGATTTGATGAATAGTGTGTTCAAGCCATTTTTAGATGTGTTCGTGATAGTGTTCATAGATGACATTTTGGTGTATTCAAGATCGGAAGAGGATCATGCTAATCACTTGCGGCAGGTTTTACAAATTCTCCGTGATCGTAAATTATATGGAAAGTTCTCTAAATGCGAGTTTTGGTTGAAAATTATGGCATTCCTAGGTCATATCCTATCCGAGGAAGGAATAAGGGTTGATAACCAGAAAATAGAAGCCGTGAAAAGCTGGACAAGACCTACAACGCCTACGGAGATCCGTAGTTTTCTTGTATTGGCAGGTTATTACAGAAGGTTTGTTGGAGGATTCTCTTCCATGGCTGCACCCTTAACAAAGCTAACACACAAATGAACCAAGTTTCAGTGGAACGATGAGTGTGAAAGAAGCTTCCAAGAGCTGAAGAGTAAATTAACTTCTACACCTGTGTTGGTACTTCCAGAAGGTACAAAAGGCTATGTAGTGTACTGTGATGCTTCGGGAGTGGGCTTAGGTTGTGTATTGATGCAGCATAGTAAAGGTATAGCTTATGGCTCAAGGCAGCTGCGACCACATGAGAAAAATTATCCAACCCATGATCTAGAGCTAGCAGCAGTTGTGTGTGCTTTGAAGATATGGCGCCACTACTGGTATGGATTTCATGTTGACATATACACTGATCACAAAAGCTTGCAATATATCTTTAAGCAAAAAGACTTAAATCTGAGGCAGCAAGGTGGCTTGAGCTATTAAAAGATTATGACATTGACATCTTATATCATCCCGGTAAAGCTAATGTAGTAGCTAATGCTTTATGCCATAAAATAATTCCAAGCACTTATGGGAAGTCTACGGAAAGACAAGAAATGACTAAGGATCTGTCCCAACTAGCAAACTTGGGCGTTCGCCTTCTTGAATCTTAAGACGAAGGGGTTATTATGTAAATGCGGCAGAATCCTCATTAATAGTGGAAGTGAAAGAGAAGCAGTACACTGATCCAATTCTTTTACAACTTAAAGAGAATGTACTACATGGTATGACAAAGGCATTTGATCTTAAGCAAGACGGAGTACTTCGATGTCAAAACAGATTGTGTGTACCTAATGTAGATGAACTAAGAAAGAGGATCATGATGGAAGCACATAATTCAAGATACTCTGTTCATTCGGGGTCAACTAAAATGTATCATGACTTGAAAGAAATGTATTGGTGGGGAACATTGCAGAATTCGTGGCTCAGTGTCCAAATTGTCAACAGGTAAAAGTAGAACACCAAAAGCCCGGAGGTTACATACAACGTATAGAACTTCCAATTTGGAAATCGGACATGATCAACATGGATTTTGTTACTGGTTTGCCTCGCTCATTTCGGAAGTTTGACTCCATATGGGTAATAGCTGACAGACTTACCAAAGCAGCACACTTCTTGCCGGTGAAGACTACCTATACAGCTGAAGAGTATACGAGGTTGTACATTAAAGAGATAGTTAGACTACATGGAGTGCCAATCTCTATAATATCTGATAGAGGAACTCAATTCACAGCAAATTTTTGGAAGTCATTTCAAAAAAGTTTGGGAACACAAGTGAATTTAAGTACAGCCTTTCATCCTCAAACGGATGGTCAGGCAGAACGTACAATTCAGCCACTTGAGGATATGCTGCGAGCTTGTATATTAGATTTCAAGGGTAGCTGGGATGATCACCTACCACTTATTGAATTTGCTTATAACAATAGCTATCATTTGAGCATTAAAATGGCACCTTATGAAGCTTTATATGGTCGAAAGTGTAGATTACCAATTGGCAGGTTCGAAACAGGTGAAACTGCCTTATTTGGCCAGATCTTGTTCATCAAGCTATGGAAAAAGTCAAAGTGATACAACAGCGGCTAGAAACAGCTCAAAGTCGACATAAATCATATACAGATATTAGAAGGAGAGGACTAGAATTTTCTATAGGTGATTGGGTGTTCTTGAAGGTGTCTCCGATGAAAGGGGTAATGAGGTTTGGTAAAAAGGGAAATCTGAGTCCACGCTATATAGGGCCATATAAGATTATCCAAAAATTCGGCCAAGTAGCCTATGAGTTAGAGCTACCACAAGAGCTTTCATCAGTTCATCCGGTGTTTCATGTCTCAATGCTATGAAAATGCGTAGGTGACCCATTTCGTATTACTCCTACTGAAGACGTACATGTTACGGGCGATCTCACTTATGAAGAAGTACCCATTGCTATTCTGGATCGACAAGTTAGGAAGTTAAGAAATAAAGAAGTAGCTTCTGCAAAATTACTATGGAGAAACCAACAAGTAGAAGAAGTTACATGGGAAGCAGAAGAAGCAAAGAAATTGAAGTATCCTCACCTCTTCCACACTGGTGGGAACGATCAAAATGTTAGTGGAGGCATTGACAAGTAAGTATAAGTCAATATGTTCAATGTGATTAATAGTAATACAACTTAGGCTTGAACTTGTTTAGGCTGGACAACCATACTAACATTCGAGGACGAATGTTTCAAGGGGGGAAGGATGTAACGGCCTGTATTTTGTATGTGGTAGTTCTATTCATGTTATACTTGACATAGACTTATTGTGTAGGTGAGGGATCATGTTTCTTATATGATTAGTGTTGGTTTAAACTATTTCGGAAGGTGATATAATGCCTTGCACGGTTCAGCATATGTATTGAAAGTTAACTCCGATGGAAAGTATTTAAGTAAATATAGTAAGGTGGTAATTGAGCTAGCAGCTGCATACTTGAGCTATAATATAGTTAAAGGGCCCAAGTTTGATGGACCAGATTTAGGCTTATTTTAAGGGGCTCATTTGAAGCCCAAACCTAATAAAGAAAAATGTGAATGAAAAAAAGCCCAGCAGCCAAATCTGCCAATTGGCCCATTATGGATAAAGCCCAAGTGAAACTAGGTAAGTGCATCACCTCCTAAGACTTTTTTTTTACCATGTTATTGGACCTAGTGTGTACCACCTACTTGCATTAATCTGGTCCAAGTTGAATAAAAGAACAAAGGGAAAATGGACAGCCAAGGCCCAAAAATTTTAAGTCCAAAAAGGCCCAAGTTAAAAGGCCATCTAGGTGGGTCACCTACTTGACAATATATGCCCCAAAATTTGTCAAGAATGTCGGCCATAGCACGTCCTTTTTAAAAGGATAAGGATCAAGTCTTTTTCTCCATTTTAAACTTGCAAAAATATTCAGATTCCTAAGTTTCTTTCTTGGTCTCTCTTGGCTTCTATAAGCAGCCCTAAAACACCTTAGGGTTCTTGAGTGCTGTCTCATTTTCAAGTAAGAGTTTGAAGTAGAGTTTGAATTCTTGAAGTACAAGTTTAGAGGATAAATTTCCAGAATTAAGGTAAGACTTCAACCCATTTGTTTTACTCTCTTTGAATTCATGTTTGGAGTGGAGAATTTTGTATATATTTATCAAGAATTCATGGATTGTGATAAATCCTTGAGTCAATATTCTCCTATTATGCTAAAAGATTTGAGATTGATGGTGGCTGCCTTATGAATATTGTTGTTGAGGGCAGTTTGGGTATCTTGGGAGAGGATGTATGAAGTTGTATTAATGTGTAGAGGAAGGGTGTGGTGGTTCACCGTTTGTGTAAGGGTTGTAAGGGCCTGCTTTCCATCAAATATTTTAGCTACTATTTTCGAGGGCATTAATGTGATTAGTTGTTGACGTTAGCTTAATCATGACTTATGTTGTAGACTAGCACCAAAAAAGGAAGGCTGAATCGTGATAGTGGTATTGGTCAGAAAATAAGGTATGTAAGGCTATTCGATTCTATATCCCTTTGGCATGTAATCTGGCATCTGCAATTAATATCAATGAAGTGAATCTCATAAGTTCTATTCCTAGAAAAGGAAACATAGTGGCAGCGTACTATCTCCAAATAGCTAACAATATTTCTTTCCCCATTCTAAGTACATGGAACTACTTCATTATATGTTCACTACTCTATACTTGTGTAATTATCCCCCTTGTGCTGCTATAGAAATGGTATTTGCAAAAGAAAGTTTGGTGAATCCCACTCCTAGTCAATTGAAGTCAATTGTGCCATTAAGGTCTTAAAGTAAGGTGTTGATGTTACATAGCTCCTTATGTCATTGTTGCTGCATCAAAGTATTATTTTTCATGTATTCCACTGCTGGTTTGTATTTCCATATCTCCAAGATGATTATGACCACCAAAGTAACATCTCAAAAGTGTTATGATTATCCAAAATAATGTCTCAAAAGAGTTATGAACTGATTAACAATAATCTCAAAGATTAAAGAATCTAAGTGAAGAAAACTATATAATTAAGGGTGGCAGCTCAGGGGCAAAAGCCTAGCATGGGCCGATCCCTATTGGTATAGATGGGTGGCAGCTCAGGGGCGAAAGCCTAGCATGGGCCGATCCCAAGTTGTGTAATTATGAGGACCGCATCGCAGGGGTTAATACGCCTAGCATGGGTCATCCTCTTCCACCACTGATCTGCTGGTCACTTGTATCACATGCCAACAAAGATTATAACATACGAAAAGGTAAAGAAAAGAATGTAGCTTACTTGATCCCACAAGAGTAAGCAAAGGTGGTCTTCTCTCATATCTATGCACTCATATGTTACTACTTTATTTCATTTGAGCTCTTGTATTACATATGCTATTGACATACATATACAGTACATTTTTCGTACAGACGTCCCGTATTGGGGACGCTGCATTTCATGCTACAGGCTCAGGTACTCCAGCTAGTAGACCTCCTCAGTAGGAGCACACGAAACTCTGCTACTTTTGGTGAGCTCTAAGTTGATTCGGAGCTTTATTGAGTCCTTGGTAAATTCATTTTGGTATTGTATCGTAGTTAAGGGTAAGGCGGGGTCTGTCCCGACCTACTCTAGTCTTCTATCTTTTATAGGCTTTGTAGACGTATGTACATGGTTCAGTTGTGTCTTAAGGAGTTCTGGCCTCAACGGCCAAGTCTTGTATATAACTTTTGGACCTACTCACGTTGTTTTGTATCGCTGCATCCTAGGTTAACTTGTCACAATTGTTATAGTATATGCACTGTAAGAATAGGTTGTAGGTTTGTTCTCTCGGGCCTTTAGGGCACCGGGTGCCTGTCCGTTTTAATTGGTTTTGAGGCGTGACAAATAATGCATAAACAACAAAAGAAAAGACAAGCAAGTTACCAGTAACCACATCCGCGGACATCTCTTGCTCCTTTGTTCCTTTCAACACGTAGAACTGGTGTCTCTTGGGAGGTTCAGCTGCAGCAGTGGGATTAGGCCGAGGCTTTGTATCTGCCTTGGCCTGATTTCTCACGTTTGGGCAGTCCCTAACCACGTGCCCACTCTTACCGCACGCATAGCATCCATTAAACCCTACCATGCACTCACCTCCATGCGCACGACCACACTTACCACACACCCTTCGGTCACGCTGGTCATTCCTATCATTGTCCTCCTTGTCATTAGTGTTCTTAGAAGGAATAGGATTACTTGAGTGGTTATGCCCTTTCTTGAACTTGGGCCTATCCCAAACTCCAAATGAACTATTACCATTACTCGAACCGGACTGATCTCGGGGCCTCGGTTTCCTGCACTCTCGGTCTATTTTTCTCCGACGACTCTCCTCAATTTGTTGTGCATGGACCATCAACCTACCAAGGTCCATGTTATTGTGCAACATCACTGCCCGACATTCCTCTTCTAAATCCTCTGACACACCAGTCACAAACCTGCACATCTCGTCCCTGCTATTGGCCACAAGAGAATAAAAATATTTGGAAAGCTTAAAATAACATAAAGGAGTATTCCCTAACTGACATACCTCCTTGTCGTAAGTTGATGAATTCCTCGACCTTAGCCTCTCTCTATTCTCTGGGAAAGAACCTCTCCAGGAATGCAGTTTTGAGAACATCCCAATTTATGGGGACTGCCCTAGGTGTTCGACCATCTCCCCAAATCCTGTGCTACACTTGAGCCACATCTTTGAGTTGTTAAGCAGCCAACTCAGCCTTTTCTTCTTCATTAACACCCATGGCACATAAATTCTTATTAACCTCATCCACAAACTCTTGAGGATCCTTATTAGTCTTGGACCCATAGTAGACTGGAGGATTCATCCTAGTAAAATCCCTCAACCTACTAGACATAGTGCTAACATGTGGATTCTCTGTAGGAGCACCCTCTCTAGTGGCTTGGGCCGTGATGGCCTATGCTTGCACAGTAATGTCTTGGGCCATCTGAAGCAGTGTTGCCCTAGCTTCTTCACCCGTCATACCTACTAAGTTGGTGGGCACTTGTGCTTTAGCGGCTAGGGCTTGAGCAGGAGCTTGATTGCCTCCGGTAGCGGCTTCTTTGACTATTCTATTTGCGTTCCTTCTTGTATTCATTTTCTATAGGTATATAAAAGAAGGGAGTTAGATACTTAGAATGACATAAAATGTCAAAGCTCTAGATAGCACGATAAAGAGTGGAAGAAGGGAAGATTCTTAACATCACACAGTCTCTAAATCATGATTGTGGTGCACTTCACAACCATATGTTAGAAACTACGCACCGTGGTTGTGTTGAGCCTTAGTTCCTAGGTAATTTAATCTCATGCTCTGATACCATGTTTGTCATGACCCGGATTCTGGAACCCAAACCGCGACTAGCATCGTTAACCTCTTAGAGGTCGCAGACAAGCGTCTTCTTAGCTTTCATCACAATCATACAGTTAAATTTGTGGAAAATTTAAAACTTTTTAATACTTAGCAAAGTATACACATACTTCATATAGTATTGCATAAGAGTAATATTTTAATAGCTCAAACTCAACAACCATCTAACAATAGTTTAAACAAATGAAATAATTGATCGTAACAATAATAATAATAGTTTGCCAATTGGCCTTATTACAACGCTTTGAATAAATACTTGAAAGGAAATGCTAGGGATAGTAGTCACTAGCTAAATCTAATGTACTAATCTAGAATAATAAAAATATAGCATCCTCGAACTTAAGAGGACCTACGAAAGTCTGGAGATCGCTATTCCAAACCGCTTCGATGAACTTCAACCTTCTTGAGAACCTGCGCCTATAAAAATAGCAAATAGATATGGGGTTAGTACACACTTGTACTAAGTATGGGTGTATGCACATAACACATAAGGAACTATTCATGAACAAGGAAAGATCTTCCTAAACAACATGTCAATCACGGTCAATACGTTACTTTCTTACTTAAATCGGTAATCTTGATTTATGATATGTATATGACACGTTCTCATGCAATTAAGGCACACAACTCATTTTCTATATAAACTTAAGACCTTGGAATCATGAACATAAGTTTAGAACAAATTAAACAAACGCTTACTGATTTACTTCTTAGGCCGAGATTTGCCAATTCTACACTTAGATTATTTTTTAGACTTTCTCTTCTTTCAATTGTGTAGTTCAATGGTCTCCTTTGATCTTATATTTTACTTACAAGTGCAATGATTCATTGTAGTCCCATACCTACAATGAATCGAGTAAGAAACTCCCAAGATAAAGGAAATGATTTGGCTACCTTACTAATGAGTTAGATTTCTCATTCTCCTTTGATTGGCTCTGAATATATTTATAAGCCAATCTTTATTAGCTATGCCCATAAATTGGTTGTTAGGGTTAGATATTTCATTCTTAAATTTGGGTATGAATGTTTTATAAGGCAATCTTTATTGGCTATGCCCCTTATTTGATTATTTACATAATATATAGTTCTTGGGACATAATCCATGCTCCATTATTGGCTACCCTAACTTGTTGTTTCTATCGAACACTAGTGATTGATGTTCTTTAAGCTCTTACTTTACTTAGTTCACTATGAACTTATGATTCTACTTCTTTGCTTGATTGTTCACTTTGAACATGCTACTTTATTCTTTCTTACTCTTTTAAAGAATTCTCTTAGCATTAACGGAAGTAGATCATGCTAGCTACATGAAATCCAGTGTATCCCCCACACCTAAAAAAGGTGATTCACCGATTAAGGTAAACCAAGTTCTGTGTCTACCCCACACCAAAAAGGGGGGTTCACCGGCTAAGGTGATACCGAGTCTGTGTCTTCCCCACACCAAAAAGGGGGGTTCACAAATGTCGTGAACCGGATACTTTTCCTGAGCTATAACTTACATAGATCATGTGAGCTAAAAATGAAATTCGGTGTCTCCCCAACACCGAAAAAGGTGGAATCACCGGCCAAGGTGAAACCTAACTTGTTAGAGTTCTTTAGTAGGTGGCGTCCACTAGCTAGGTGCCCCTATGTTGGCAACATAGTTATAAGACTACCAGACGTACTGAGACCCTAGTCCATCGGGGTGCTGATCTCATATCATGAGACTTACATGTCGACAAGCTCATTACTAGTCTATCGGTGCTAAGCTCATATTTTTATCTTATTATCTGTTAGAATTTACTCACACATTATGGAAGCTTGCTTCTAGTTATGATGTTTACTTAACTCTATGGATGACTGGGCATACTTCTCTTTACTTGATGAATATGATCTTAAATCTTTACTTTATCATCATGGTGTGAGCGAGACTTGTCTCACGGACTCTAGCACTCTCTGATGTGAGTATTCTTGACATAACGATTAAGTGTTATTGAGACTCGTCTCACTTCTTTCTAACATTCTATATTAGGTCAATTTCATAACTTAACTTTTAGTTATTTCTTTACTCACCTTAACTTTTTCACGTCACTTACTAACCTTATATCATTCTTTATGATGGTTATTTATTCTTTGTAAGATGTTATTGCGTTCACAAGTTCGTGTGGATAGGGTATGTTGGGACTTGTCTCATTGATTGGCATACACTATGTTATGAGTTTATTGAATTAAGATTGGGATCACTTTGCATCTTTTGAATTTATTACTTGATAGCCAATTTGTTGGCACAAAATCAAACTATGATATTATCACAAGCTAATTCAATCATTCATGAATACAATATAGTAATCTAACATGTTAAACAAGTCAACTTTTAACCTTTTATTAACATATAAAATATTTCAACGAATAACTCATTACAAACTAATATTCTCGAAACACAAATAGGCATTATAACATTCAACGTTCATGTAAATAACACCCTAAATATGCGGATCTGACTTGTATATTTCACTTGACATATAAATCACTAAACATACACATAATGATCAGTTAACACCACAAACAATCAACCATGCATCGAGAATTAGACAACTAATACTACAATAATCGAAAATCGGGAGAACTAGGGAGATGAACATGCGATTCATTGGGAACAACCCTAGTTTCAATATTCTTGAAATAAACGTTTGAAAAGCCTCTTGGAGGAAGAATACCAGGAGAGAAAACCCATACCTTGATGTAGAATTAAATCTACAAAGATCACTATGAACCTGCACGAAAAAACCTTGAAGGGTTCTTGCTAACGTCTAGGGTTTCGGTCACGGCTTCTCTTGTTCTAACGTTGGGCGTTAAAGGTGGTCAATTTAGGTCTTAATCTTTTAAGAACTGATTGTTAAATAAGTCAACTTAGATTATATACTTAACTAAAATAGTTTAAGTAGCTAATTACCAAAACGCCCTTCCTAGGTTGACTAGAATTAGAGAACTCTTTGACTTAACCAATTTTTGGGTCTTTCCTTGTGGTTTCGGTGTTGTCTAATTAATTTAATTAATTTAGTTTCTAAATTAATTTATTAAGTAGTCTAGGGTAATGACTAAAATACCCCTAAGTTGTTAGGATCATAATCAACCCTTTGGACAATCCTAGGTTAGGTAGTAGGTTGTCCCTAAGTTAGTTAAGTTAGTTAGGTGTCACCCGACAAGTTCATAGGTTTTCGGGTCCCTTGGCTGGTCGTTCTTGGTTGGTAATGGGGTAGTTAGTTAGTTAGGTTAGTTGGTCAGGGTCTAGGATAGGCTTGGGAGCCTGGTCCCATGCAGTTGGACACACATGTGCGTCTATCCCCCCAACCGCCCTAACCGAATTAGTTAGGGTGGTCCCCTCGGCCAGTTTGCACATATGGTTGCACATGTGCTTGCCCATGTGCTTCTTGTACTTCCCTTACTAACTATTTGAAAGGTTCATTTGGAATAATTACTTATTGTCCCAAGGATCCTCACAATGTCCTTGGGAACTGCTTACTCTACATGATCATTTTAAATGGTTATGTACTATGGTACTAGGCTTGACACTTGGATGCCTAGTACCTAACGCATTGCTACATATGGTGATTAAATACAAATTGTTTTAGCTAAGGGTCTTCTTTGCAGGTATAATTTTAAACATGCTTGGAATATATTTTGCTTATTTTGGTATTATATAGAAATTATCTAACACCTTTTAGCCAATTTTCTATACTATGCCCACTATTTCTCAATATTGGGCATTGGGATGCCTATGTGCCCCCAATACGCATTCTTAAAGACCTATTGGGCTCTTCACTAGACGTGTCATTTTCCGGAATGTTATATTATCCCCCTCCTTAGGAACATTCGTCCCCGAATGACACTACTTATCGTTTTAAACCAAAGAGGGTATTTCCGAAAAGCACACTACATACTAGAAACTTTATCTTTGTGAATATCTGATTCACAACTTACTCTGAATGATGCACATACTCTAAGCTTATCTGAAGCTTCTATTTTAATATCGAGAAACTTCCTTCTCAATTCTAGTTTAACTTAATGAACATCACACTCATGCAATACAAAATCACGTAAAATCTATACAAAAACAGCAACATGAAAGCAAGCATGAACTCATATTAACTCATATAGTGCAAGTATAGAACACACAGTTATGGGCTTAGAACACCAAAAACCGCCTAATGCACTAAGATTTAGAGTTTTATTCACAGAATCGGACTTAGGAGAAATTTTATCTAACTTTAAGAACTGAATATGTGAGGGTAACGGAATCTCATATCGACCTCGGCCTCCCTCAACGAGGTGTTTCCCCCATAACACCTTTACGGTGGCTACCTCCTTGTTCCTCAACTGTTTCACTTGGCGATGTAAAATTTCAACGGGAATGTCTTCGTAAGAAAGGTTCTCATCGACTCCTAACCCATTAGATAACCTCTTGTTGTCTTAAGATTGGAAACTATTTGGCTTTGTTGGCTTTGAACCACGCCCTTCCCATTTAAACTTTAATTCATTTGGAAATTGAAACCTTACTACCATGTTTCGACAGTCTATGGTAGCATAACATTCATGGAACCAATCCATAGCCAAATTATATCAAAATCAAACATGGTTAATTCTATTAGGTCTGCATAAGTGGCTCTATCAAGAACAATTATTGGCAATCTCTATATAACCTTTCGGTCCAAATGTTGTCTCCTATATGAGTATAACTAGAATTGGCTCATACAGAATCTCAAGAAGTAAGTCACATTTACTAGCTACTAATGGAGTAACAAAATACAAGGTATATCCCAGATCCAATAATGTATAAACAAGAAAAGAAAAGACAAGCAAGTTACCAGTAACCACATCCGCAGACTTCTGTTGCTCCTCTCTTACTTTCAACGAGTAGAACTTGTTTCTCTTGGGAGGTTCGGCTGCAGCAGTGGGATTAGGCCTAGGCTGAGTATCTGCCTTGGCCTAATTCCTCACGTTTGGGAGGTCCCTAACCATGTGCCCACTCTTACCGCACCCATAGCATCCATTAAACCCTACCATGCACTCACCTCCATGCGCACGACCACACTTACCACACACCCTTTGGTCACGCTGGTCATTCCTATCATTTCCCTCCTTCTCATTAGTGTTCTTAGAAGGAATGGGATTACTTGAGTGCTTGTGCCCCTTCTTGGGGCCTATCCCGAAGTCCAAATGAACTATTACCATTACTCGAATCAGACTGATCCGAGGGCCTAGGTTTCTTGCTCTCACGGTCTTTTTTTCTCCGATGAATCTCCTAAACTTGTTGTGCATGGACCATCAACCTACCAAGGTCCATTTTATCGTGCAACATCGCTGCCCGACATTCCTCTTCTAAATCTTCGGACACACCAGTCACAAACATGCTAATCTCGTCCCTGCTATTGTCCACATGAGAAAAAGCATATTTGGAAATCTTAACAAACTTCAAGGAGTATTCCCTAACCAACATACCTCCTTGTTGTAAGTTGATGAATTCCTCGACCTTAGCCTCTCTCTATTCTCTGGGAAAAAAACTCTCCAGGAATGCAGTTTTGAGAACGTCCCAAGTGATGGGGACTTCCCTAGGTGTTCAACCATCTCCCCACATCGTGTGCCACACTTGAGCCACATCTTTGAGTTGGTAAGGAGCCAACTCAGCCTTTTCTTCTTCATTAACACCCATGGCACATAAAATCTTATTAACCTCATCCACAAATTCTTAAGGATCCTCATTGATCTTGGACCCATAGTAGACTGGAGAATTCATCCTAGTAAAATCCCTCAACCTACTAGACATAGTGCTAACATGCGGATTCTCTATCGGAGCACCCTCTCTAGTGGCTTGGGCCGTCATGGCCTGTGCTTGCACAGTAATTTCTAGGGCCATCTGAAGCAGTGTCGCCCTAACTTCTTCACCCGTCATTCCTACTAAGTTGGCGGGCACTTGTGCTTTAGCGGCTAGGGCTTGAGGAGGAGCTTGATTGCCTCCGGTAGCGGCTTCTTCGACTATTCTATTTGCGTTCCTTCTTGTATTCATTTTCTATAGGTATATAAAAGAAGGGAGTTAGATACTTAGAATGACACAAAATGTCAAAGCTCTAGATAGCACGATAAAGAGTGGAAGAAGGGAAGATTCTTAACATCACACAGTCTCTAAATCATGATTGTGGTGCACTTCACAACCATATGTTAGAAACTACGCACCGTGGTTGTGTTGAGCCTTAGTTCCTAGGTAATTTAACCTCATGCTCTGATACCAAGTTTTTCAAGACCCAGATTTTGGAACCCAAACCGCGATCGGCGTTGTTAACCTCTCAGAGGTCGCAGACAAGCCTCTTCTTAGCTGTCATCACAATCATACAATTAAATTTGCGGAAAATTTAAAACTTTTTAATACTTAGCAAAGTATACACAGACTTCATATAGTAGTGCATAAGAGTGATATTTTAATAGCTCAAACTCAACAACCTTCTATCAATAAATTGAACAAATGAAATAAATGATCGTAATAATAATATAATAGTTTTCCAATTGGCCTTATTACAACGCTTTAAATAAATACTTGAAAGGAAATGCTAGGGACAGCAGTCACTAGCTAAATCTAATGTACTAAGCTAGAATAACAAAACGTAGCATCCTCGAACTCAAGAGGACCTACCAAAGTCTGGAGATCGCTATACCAAACCTCTTCGATGAACTTCAAACTTCTTGAGAACCTGCGCCTATATAAATAATAAATAGATATGGGGTTAGTACACACTTGTACTAAGTATGGGTGTATGCACATAACACATAAGGTACTATGCATGAACAAGTAAAGCTCTTCCTAAACAACATGTCAATCAAGGTCAATACGTTACTTTCTTACATAAATCGGTAATCTTTATTTATGATATGTATATGACACGTTTTCATGCAATTAAGGCACACAACTCATTTTCTATATGAACATAAGACCTTGGAATCAAGAACATAATTTTAGAACTACTTATACAAACGTTTAGTGATTTACTTCTTAGGCCGAGAGTTGCCATTTTATACTTAGATTATTTTTCAGACTTTCTCTTCTTTCAATTGTGTAGTTCAATGATCTCCTTTGATCTTATGTTTTGCTTACAAGTGCAATGATTCATTGTAGTCCCATACCTACAATGAATCGAGTAAGAAACTCCCAAGACTAAGGAAATAATTTGGCTACCCTATTTATGAGTTAGATTTCTCATTCTCCTTTGATTGGCTTTGGATATATTTATAAGCCAATCTTTATTAGCTATGCCCATAAATTGGTTGTTAGGGTTAAATATTTCATTCTTAAATTTGGGTATGAATGTTTTATAAGCCAATCTTTATTGGCTATGCCCCTTATTTGATTATTTACATAATATATAGTTCTTGGGACATAATCCATGCTCCATTATTGGCTACCCTAACTTGTTGTTTCTATCGAACACTAGTTATTGATGTTCTTTAAGCTCTTACTTTACTTAGTTCACTATGAACTTATGATTCTACTTCTTTGCTCGATTGTTCACTTTGAACATGCTACTTTATTCTTTCTTACTCTCTTAAAGAATTCTCTTAACATTAACGGAAGTAGATCATGCGAGCTACATGAAATCCAGTGTCTCCGCCACACCGAAAAGAGGTGATTCATCGATGGTGAACCAAGTTCTGTGTCTACCCCACACCGAAAAGGGGGGTTCACCGGCTAAGGTTATACCGAGTCTGTGTCTTCCCTACACCGAAAAGGGGGTTTCACGACTATAGTGAACCGAATACTTTTCCTGAGCTATAAACGACATAGATCATGTGAGATAAACATGAAATCCGGTGTCTCTCCCACACCGAAAAGAGGTGGAATCACTGGACAAGGTGAATCCTAACTTACTAGCGTTCTTTAGTGGGTGGCATCCACTAGCTAGGTGCCACTATATTGGAAACATAGTTCTAAGACTAGGATACGTACTGATACCCTAGTCCACCGTGGTGGTGATATCATCTCATGAGACTTACATGTGCTGGGACAAGCTTATTACTAGTCTATCGGTGCTAAGCTCATATTTTTATCTTATTATCATTTAGAGTTTAATCACACATTATGGAAGCTTGCTTCTAGCTATGAGGTTTACTTAACTCTATGGATGACTGGTCATCCCTCTCTTTACTTGATGAATATGATCTTAAGTATTTACTTTATAATCATGGAGTGAGTGATACTTTTCGCATGAAATCTAGCACCCTCTGATGTGAGTATTCTTGACATAACGATTAAGTGTTATTGAGACTCGTCTAACTTCTTTCTAGCACTCTATATTAGGTCAATTTCATAACTTAACTTTTAGTTATTTCTTTACTTACCTTAACTTGTTCATGTCACTTACTAACCTTATATCATTCTTTATGATGGTTATTTATTCTTTGTAAGATGTTATTGCGTTCACAATTTCGTGTGGATAGGGTATGTTGGGACTTGTCCCATTGATTGGCATACCCTATGTTATGAGTTTATTGAATTGAGATTGGTATCACTTTGCATCTTTTGAATTTATTACTTGATAGCCAATTTGTTGGCACAAAATCAAACTATGACATTATCACAAGCCAATTCAATCATTCATGAATACAATATAGTAATCTAATATGTAAAACAATACCACTTTTAACCTTTGATTAACATATAAAACATTTAAACGAATAACTCATAACAAACTCATATTCTCGAAACACAAATAGGCATTATAACATTCAACGTTCATGTAAATAACACCCTAAGTATACGGATCTAACATGTATATTTCACTTGACATATAAATCACTAAACATACACATAATGATCAGTTAACAGCACAAACAATCAACCATGCATCGAGAATTACACAACTAATACTACAATAATCGGAAATCGGGAGAACTAGGGAGATGAACATGCGATTCATTGGGAACAACCCTAGTTTCGATATTCTTGATGTAAAAACATTTGAAAAGCCTCTTGGAGGAAGAATTCCAGGAGAGAAAACCCATACCTTGTTGTAGAATTAAATCTACGAAGATCACTATGAACTTTGCACGAAAAAACTTGAAGTGTTCTTGCTAACGTCTAGGGTTTCGGTCACGGCTTCTCTTGTTCTAATGTTGGGCGTTAATAGTGATCAATTTAGGTCTAAATCATTTAAGAACTGATTGTTAACTAAGTCAACTTAGATTATATACTTAACTAAAATAGCATAAGTAGCTAATTACGAAAACGCCCTTCCTAGGTTGACTGGAATTAGAGAACTCTTTGACTTAACTGATTTTTGGGTCTTTCCTTGTGGTTTCGGTTTTGTCTAATTAATTTAATTAATTAAGTTTCTAAATTAATTAATTAAATAGTCTAGCATAATTACTAAAATACACCTAAGTTGTTAGGACCATAATCAACCCTTTGGACCATCCTAGGTTAGGTACTAGGTTGTCCCTAAGTTAGTTAAGTTAGTTAGGTATCACCCGACAAGGTCCTAGGTTGTCGGGTCCCTTGGCTGGTCGTTCTTGGTATGTTTTAGGGTAGTTAGTTAGTTAGGTTAGTTGGTTAGGGTCTAGGACATGTTAGGGAACTTGGTCGCACGCGATTGGACCCGCATGTGCGTCTGTCACCCCAACTGCCCTAATCGAATTGGTTAGGGTGGTCCCCTCGGTCGGTTTGCACATTTGGTTTCATATGTGCTAGCCCATGTGCTTCTTGTACTTCCCTAACTATCTATTTGGAAGGTTCATTTGGAATAATTACTTATTGTCCCAAGGATCCTCACTACGTCCTTAGGCACTGCTTACTCTACATGATCATTTTAAATGGTTATGTACTAGGGTACTAGGCTTGACACTTGGATGCGAAGTACCTAACACATTGCTATATATGGTGATTGAATACGAATTATTTTAGCTTAGGGTTTTCTTTGCAGGTACAATTTCTAAAAAAGCTTGGAATATATTTTGCTTATTTGGGTATTATATAGAAATTTGCTAACATCCCTTAGCAAATTTTCAATACTATGCCCAATTTTTCTCAATATTGGGCATTGGGATGCCTATGTACCCCCAATACGCATTCTTAAAGACCTATTGGACATTTCACTAGACATGTAATTTTCTGGAATGTTACAGTTAGGGTTCATGTTAATGTTAGGGTTAGGGTTAGGGTTTACGTTTTTTTAGGGTTTAGGGATTGGGTTAAGGATTTGAGTTATTAATATCTATGGTTTATTGTTCAATGTTAGGGTTTCCGTATTTTGGCCTTTGGGTTTAGGGTTCAGGGTTTAGGGTTAGGGTTAAGGATAGGATTAGAGTTAGGTTTTGTGTTAGGGATATGTTTAGGGTTAGGGTTTCGTGTTTTATTTTTGGTTTTAGATTTTGAGGTTTAGGATTTTCGGTTTAAAATCTAAGCTTTACTCTTTAATGTTTGGGATTTTTTATCTTGGGCTTCGAGTCTTGGGTTAATGGTTTAGGGTAGGTTTAGGGTTAAGGATAGGATTAGGGTTTGGGTTAGGATTAGGGTTATGGGGTTAGGGTTTGGGGGTAAGGGTTAGGGTTAGGGTTAGGGTTTATTTTTTTTTATAGGTTTTCGAGTTTGTGTTTAGGATTTGAGATTTATAATCTATGGTTTAGTGTTTAATGTCTGGGTTTTAGTGTTTTGGACTTAGTTGTTTTTTTTTATTTAGGGTTTAGGGTTATGGTGTATTTTTTTTTTAAGCTTTTATGGTTCAGGGTTTATCATTTTAGGATTAAAATCTATTGTTTAGTATTAACTGTTAGGGTTTTGATATTTTACGCTTAATGTTTTGGGTTTATGGTTTAGAGTTAGGGTTACAGTTACGGTTAGGGTTTTGGTTTTTTTAGGTTTTTGGGTTTAGGGTTTGGGATTTGAGGTTTAATATCAATAGTTTAGTGTTTAATGTTTGGGTTTTGTTATTTTGGACTTGCGGTTTAGGATTTATGATAGAGTTAGGGTTAGGGTTAGGGTTTAGGTTGTTTTTTAGGTTTTAAGGTTAGGGGTTAAGAATTTTGAGTTGTAATATCTATGGTTTAGTGTTTAATATTTGGGTTTAGGTTTTTTGGGCTTAATGTTTCGGGTTAATGGTTTAGGGTTAGGGTTAGGGTTAGGGTTTAGTTTTTCTTTAGGTTTTAGGGTTTGTGGTTTAGGATTTGAGGTTTAAAATCTATGATTTAGTGTTCATTGTTTGGGATTTCGTATTTTGGACTTTGTTTTTTGGACTTAGGGTTCAGGGTTTAGGGTATAGGGCTATTAGGGTTATGGTTAGTATTAGGGTTAGGGTTAATGTTAGGGTTAGATTTTGGGTTAGGGTTTAGGTTTTTTAGGTTTTTGGGTATATTGTTTAGGATTTGAGGTTTAATATCAATAGTTTAGTGTTTAATGTTTGGATTTTGGTATTTTGGGCTGGGGTTTAGGATTTATGGTAGGGTTAGGGTTAAGGTTAGGGTTTAGGTTGTTATTTAGGTTTTAGAGTTTGGGGTTAAGTATTTGAGTTGTAATATCTATGGTTTAGTGTTAAATGTTAGGGTTTTGGTATTTTGTGCTTTGGATTTAGAGTTTAGGGTTTAGTGTTAGGGTTCGTATTAGGGATATTGTTAGGGTTAGAGTTTAGGTTTTTTTTTTTAGGTTTTAGGTTTTAGGGTTTAGGTTTTTTTTATTTAAAATCTATGGTTTAGTGTTTAATGTTTGGGTTTAGGTATTCGAGGCTTTGGGTTTAGGATTTAGGGTTTAGGTTAGGGTTAAAGATACGGTTAGGGTTAGGTTTTAGTGTTTTTTTTTTGGTTTTAGGTTTTGGGGTTTAGGATTTTTGTTTTAAAATCTATGGTTTAGTGTTTAATGTTTGTGTTTTGGTAATTTGGGATTGGGGTTTTGGGTTAATGGTTTAGGGTTAGGGTTAGGGTTAAGGATAGGGTAAGGGTTAGGGTTTGGGTTAGGGTTAGGGATAGAGTTTAATTTTTTTTTAGATTTTAGGGTTTGTGGTATAGGATTTGAGGTTTAAAATCTATGATTTAATGTTTAATGTCTGGGTTTTCGTATTTTGAACTTAGGTTTTTTTTTTTTGGACTTATTGTTTAGGGTTAGGGTGTAGGTTTTTTATTTAATATGGTTCAGGGTTTAGCATTTGAGGTTTAAAATCTATTGTGTAGTATCTAATGTTTGGGTTTTGGTATTTTGGGCTTAGGGTTTTGGGTTTATGGTTTAGAGTTAGGGTTAACGTTAAGGTTAGTATTAGGGTTTTAGGTTCTTTTAGATTTTTTCATTTAAGGTGTAGAATTTAAGGTTTAGAATTTTGGGCTTGGGGTTTAGGATTTATGGTAGGGTTAGGGTTAGGGTTAGGGTTTAGGTTGTTTTAAGGTTTTAGGGTTTGGGGTTAAGGATTTGAGTTGTAATATCTATGGTTTAGTGTTAAATGTTAGGGTTTTGGTATTTTATGCTTTGGATTTAGGGTTTAGGGTTTAGGGTTAAGGTTAAGGATAGGATTCAGGTTAGGGTTCGTGTTAGGGATAGGGTTAGGGTTAGGGTTAGAATTTAGGATTTTTTAAGGTTTTAGGTTTTGGGGTTTAGGATTTTTGGTTTAAAATCTATGGTTTGGTGTTTAATGTTTAGGTTTAGGTATTTTAGGCTTAATGTTTTGGGTTAATGGTTTACAATTAGGGTTAGGGTTAAGGTTAGGGTTAGGGTTAGGGTTAGGGTTCAGGTTTTTTTAGGTTTTAGGGTTTGTGGTTTAGGATTTGAGGTTTAAAATCTATGGTTTAGTGTTTAATGTTTGGGTTTTCGTATTTTAGACTTAGGGTTTAGGGTTTTGGGTATAGTGTTAGGGTAAGGGTTAGCATTAATGTTAGGATGTAGTTTTTTTTTAGGTTTTATGGTTCATGGTTTAACATTTGAGGTTTAAAATCTATGGTTAGTATTTAATTATTGGGTTTTTGTAGTTTGGGCTTAGGGTTTAGTGTTTAGGATTTAGGGTAAAGGTTAGGGTTTTGGGTTTCTTAGGTTTTTGGGGTTTGGGTTTAGGATTTGACGTTTAATATCAATTGTTTAGTGTTTAATGCTTGGATTTTGATGTTTTGGGCTTGGGGTTTAGGATTTATGGTAGGGTTAGGGTTTGGGTTAGGCTTTAGCTTATTTTTTCAGGTTTTAGGGTTTAGGATATCAGTTGTAATATCTATGGTTTACTGTTCAATGTTAGGTTTTCTGTATTTTGGGCTTTGGGTTTAGGGTTTAGGGTTTAGGGTTTAGGGTTAGGGTTAAAGATAGGGTTAGGGTTAGCGTTAGGGTACATGTTAGGAATAGGGTTAGGGTTAGGTTTTAGTGTTTTCTTTTAGGTTTAGGTTTTGGGGTTTACGATTTTCGGTTTTAAATCTTTGGTTTAGTGTTTAATGTTTGGGTTTTGGTGTTTTGGTCTTGGGGTTTTGGTTTAATGGTTTAGGATTATGGTTAGGGTTAAAGTTTGGGTTTGGGTTAGGGTTAGGGTTAGGGTTTAATTTTTTTTAGGTTTTACGGATTGTGGTTTAGGATTTGAGGTTTAAAATCTATGGTTTAGTTTTTAATGTCTGGGTTTTTATATTTTGGACTTAGGTTTATTTTGGACAAAGGTTTTAGGGTTATGGTTAGGGTTAAGATTAGGGTTAGGATTAGGGTTAGGTTTTAGTTTATTTTTTGGTTTTCAGTATTTTGGTTTAGGATTGTGGTTTAAAATCTTTGGTTTAGTGTTTAATGTTTGGGTTTTCATATTTTGGACTTGGGTTTTTTTGTCTTAGCGTTTAGGGTTTTGGGTATAGGGTTAGAGTTAGGGTTAGGAATAGGGTTAAGGTATAGGTTTTTTTAGGTTTTACGGTTCAGGGTTTAATATTTGAGGTTTAAAATCTATGGTTTAGTATTTAACGTTTGAGTTTTGGTATTTTGGTCTTAGTGTTTTGGGTTTAGGGTTTAGAGTTAGGGTTAGGGTTACGGTTACGGTTAGGGTTTTCGGTTTTCTTAGGTTTGTGGGTTTAGGGTTTAGGATTTGACATTTAATATCAATGGTTTAGTGTTTAATGTTAGGATATTGGTATTTTTGGTTTGGGGTTTAGTATTTGTGGTAGGGTTAGGGTTTAGGTTGTTTTTTAGGTTTTTGGGTTTGGGGTTAAAGATTTGAGTTGTAATATCTATGGTTTAGTATTCAATGTTAGGGTTTTGGTATTTTGGGCTTTGGGTTTAAAGTTTAGGGTTTAGAGTTAGGGTTAAAGATAGGTTTTGGGTTAGTGTTCGGGTTAGGGTTAGGGTTTACTATTTTTTTTAGGTTTTAGGTTTTGGGGTATAGGATTATCAGTTTAAAATCTATGGTTTAGTGTTTAATGTTTGGGTTTTGGTTTTTTTCTTTTTTTTTAATTACCCTTCGGGATTAAGGGGCTAAGCAACACCCCCAGGCCTTAACATTAATAACGGAAAATATACACGGAGGGGGATATCAACCTTACCTCCATCCTATTAGATGGTTCCATAATCCACATTCCACTAGGAATGCCGATCCGTCACCCTACAATCAAAAGAAGAAATCAAGAACTATGCATCTAAAAGAGAGGGCTCCTCTCTGTACACCATATGTAATAAACTTAAATGAGGGAGACTCTCCCCTTACAAATATAAGCAACAAAAATTCTATCCTATTCAAAGAGACTATGTCTATTGACATAGTCTAATTGAATAGGCTCCTAACCAAAAATTAACAAACAAAATTAAGGCGGTTCTTTAATCCTCTTAAGTCTCTTCCTTCTAAAAGAGGACATACCAAGTTTTTCCAGAATGTAACTTCCTTTCGCTAATATTGGTAGTTGCTCATTGACATAGAAATGTTGAATTATGTTCGTGTTGTGGTTGTGCTTTGCAAGTCTATCCTCTGTAAAATTTGCTTCCCTGTAAGTGTGAGTAATTTTGAACTTCTCAAGTTGTTGGATTAAAGCTTGAAGTTCTCTTATATATGGTTGCATCTTCCACGATGAGTCTTGAATTTTTTCTATCCATTGAATGACCAATTGAGAATCTGTCTCCAAGTGAATTTTGTTGTATCCATGCTGGATGCACCACATTAATCCATATGAAGCTGCTTGAGTCTCTGCTTGGTTATTAGTTCCAATGCCTAAAGGAATAGCAAAAGCATAGATCATATTCCCTTGATAGTCTCTCACGATGCCGCCTCCGCCAATTTTCTCGGGGTTGTTGAGTGCAGTCCCATCCGAGTTTAATTTTAATAAGGGCTAAGATGGGGCCTTCCAACTAATTTCCTTAACCATAACTTCATGTTGACATTCCATCACCATACGACTTAAATTGTTCCACTTGTTCGGCTATGCAATCTGCGGATAAACAGTGGTTAAGAGTAAAGTAATGTCTTTCTAAATTAAGTACATTACCCGGATAGTGTTAGATTGCTTCGCGCCATATTTTGCTGAACATCGATTTTTCCATAGGTTCCATAGTATGATTATTGGAAGGCTTTGGTTGTACAACTGATGCGCCTCATTTTTATGCTCCTAATTCTTCCATCTCTCTAATAACATATGGACTGAAATGTGTTCATGTTGTATACCTGCATTCCTTGAATAAAATCTCCAAATATTGTTAGCAAATGAACCTTCAATGAAGATATGCTGAATAGTATCATTAACTGGGGCGTAACAGCAAGAGCATTGGGCCGGATCCATCCCGAATTGTATTATCTTATCATTAGTTGGGAGTTTGTTGCGAAGAGTCCTCCAAACTAAAAAAGACATTTTAAATGGGATGAATTTATGCCAAATGCCTTTGCTTATTACCCTATTATTACCTCTAATTCTGACAAGATCCCAAGCCGAGTAACATGAGAATTGTCCTTTCTCGCTGATTTTCCAAATAGCCATGTCTTGGATATTAGCTTCCTAATTTGCTTCTTGATTGAGTTTAATGCCGAGGATTATGGGTACCAAAGCTGATGGGAGAGATTGTAGAATGCTCGCTTCATTCCAGCCCCCATTAATCATGAAATAAGAGATGGGAGTATTATTAAGGCTAGTGATGTGATCACAGTGATTCGCTAGAGGTCCTTGCCCTGTCCAGTCATCCCACCTGAAGGAACTATTACCCAAATTAACCTTCCAAAAAATCTGATGTTCTGCCATCTTCTTGTTTCTTATCATGAATATCCAGCGAAGAGATTGCCCTGCATCTAGCTTCTTAGCAATCGGGTGTGCGCGTTGGCAATATTTTGCTTTCAAGAATTTACCCCAAAGAGAGTTCTTTGTCCTAAAGTTCCACCATTATTTCAGTTGAAGAGACTTGCTAACATCTTTAATCCTTCTAAGACCTATACCTCCTTCTTCAATAGGAAGACAAAGATTATCACAAACGACCAATGATATTTTCTTTTGTCTTTATCCCATCCCCAAAAGAAATCTGCAAATGCCTTTTTAATGTGTCCAATAGTAGCTTTTGGCGGAGAGAGAGTTGACATAATGTGTATTGGAATGGATTGAAGAACATGCTTGATCATTGTAGCTTTAGCCCCAAAGTTCAATGTTCTAGACTGCCAACCCATAATCCTCTTAGTTATGTTAGCAAAAAGCTCTGAATAAAATATAATTCTCCGACGACCAATGTACAACGGACATCCGAGATAGGTAATAGGACTACTTTTCTGAGTGAATCCCGTGATGGTCTGAATCTGAGAACTAGTGTCAACAGGTGTCTTCTCCGAGATCATGAAGTGGCTTTTTTCCTTGTTTATGAGCTGTCCCGAGACAGCCTCATAAGTCGCTAGAGTTTTCTTGATCAGATGTAAAGAATCACTTGTAGTCGAGGAGAAGATGATAATGCCATCCGCAAAGCTCAGATGATTAATTTGTGGACCCCTTCTCTCCATGTGAAAATTTTGGAATCCGTGATTTTGGTAGAGCATGTTGAGCATTCTTTATAACACCTCCGCCCCTAAAATAAATAGGGATGGAGATAACGGATCACCTTGCTTGAGTTCCCTAGTAGAGTGAAAGAAGCCATGCCTAGTTCTATTGATAATAATCGAATACCAGTTGTTGCTCATAATTTTCCATACTAGATCAATAAAGATTTCTCCGAATCCCATTCTTCTAAGAACTAAACAAGTATATGACCACGACAGACTTTATTATCACCTTCTTTGGGACGCTTAATACCATGAGTGATCTTTTGAGCTAACATGATGTTTTCGGAAATACTCCTCCCTTTAACAAAACCAGCTTGATTCTCGAAAATAAACTGAGGAAGCATAAGAGCTAATTTGTTAACCAAGATTTTAAAAATAATCTTATTTGAATAGTTGCTCAAACTGATCGTCCTGAAATCCAAAAATCTGTTCGGATTATCAATTTTTGGCAGCAGCACAAGACAAGCGTGAGAAAAGTACTTAGGCATAATATTTCCGCAGAAAAAATATTGAACAGCCTTCACAACATCCTCCTTAATCACCTCCCTACAAGATTGGTAAAATTTTCATCCAAATCCATCCGGACCTGCCGCTGAGTATGGGCTCATGGAATGAACCACCTGAGTAATTTCGTCCAGGTCGGGAAGTCTTTGAAGTAACTGATTTTGATCATTCGTAACCATTCTGGGAATGCAATTCAAAACCTTTTCAAGGATTCTATCCTCTTTTCCCGAGAACAGATTTAGGAAAAATTGGCACGCCTCATTGGCAATATTTTCATCCCGTTTTATCCAGTTGTCCTCATCCTTGCACATTTGATGAATGTAAAGTTTTCTTCTTCGCCCTCTCATAACATAATGGAAGTATTTCGAGTTCGTATCACCTTCCTTGAACCAATGAAGTTGCATTTGTTGTTTGAGAATAGAAGCTTCCATTTTCATATATTTGATATATTGAGCATTCAACAAATGAAGCTTGGTTCTGTTTTCCTCCGATTACAGTGAATAATCCTCTCTTCTGCCTCCTTAACTAGCTCCTCAAATTCAATCACTTTGGAGAAGATGTTTCCAAACTCTTGCCTAGACCAATCACTTAGTTTACGAGCCAATTTTTTGAGTTTCTGATGTAACCTCCACATCGGATCACCACCAACATCCTCCTTCCATGATTGCTGAACAATCTCCATAATGTTGGAATTTTCAGTCCAAAAATTCAAGAACATGAAACATTTTACTTTATGGTCTGTTCTAGCCTCCATTTCTAAGAGTAATGGGCAATGATCCGATCGAACAGTTGGCAGGTGAGTTAATGTGGTATGCCGCATGCATTCCAACCATTTATCATTTACCATGGCTCTGTCTAGTCTCTTCCACACACGAGCTTATCCCGATCTCTGATTACACCAAGTAAAATGAGGACCACTGTAACCTAGATCAATCAAGCAACTTTCTTCAATGATGTCAATGAACTCCAAGCTTTTATTCATATTATAAGAAATTCCTCCATATTTTTCTTCAACCGAAGTGATGACATTGAAATCTCCAATTGTGCACCATGGTTCGATCATATTAGAAAAATAGTACAATCTATCCCAAAGTGGCCTCCTAAGATGTTCTTTGCACTTTGCGTAGATACTAGAAATATGAACTTGTCCGGATGCTCCACATGCTTGGTCATAAGTGTAATGTGTTGATCATGGATTTCCAAAATATCACATTGCACATCCTTGTTCCAGAAAACCCATATTTTACCGTTATCATTACAAACAGCATGGTCCATCATCAGAAGCATCTTAAATTTGTCAATATGAGAATTATCCACAAAAGGTTCCAAAATAACAATGATTGATAAATTGTGCATTTTCCTAAAATTTTGAATTCGTTCTAAAGAGCCTTGGGTGTTAATACTCCTCGCGTTCCAGCAGATCATACTAATCATTAAAAACCTTTACTCTTGGACCTAGTATAAGGCCTGCTCATACTAGCAGATGTATTATCCTTGATAAAATTCTGGTTTTGTCTAGCAGTCTTCCTTCCTCTTGGAGAGAGGCCATGTTGATCCGTGGTTTCTTTTATCTCTGCATTGTGTTCACTTTGGAATGTGGATCCAAAAGCCTTGATCAAATACTCTGCAGTTTCTCCCCCATCATCATCTTTTTCAAATTCATTCAAGGATTGATTGTCGGTATCATATTCATCTTCGGAATTTACAACATCATAATCTGAGTTTTCTTTCTCATTTCCTCGTAACCTATTTTCCTTTTGAGATTGATTCATATCTCCTTGCAACCCTGCTTTTTTTTGTTTCCGCCTCTTAATAGCTTCTCTTCTCTTTTTACTCGGCTTGTTTTGACTCCTATTTTCATTTTGATCTTGGTTTTTAGTATCCCCTGTTTGTTGCTGCACTTTGTCTTTATCAGTCACTCTATCCCCCCTCCCTATGGTTTCCCCTTCCTGCACATTGGAATGTTTCTCCCGACCATCTCCTCCCTTACCTCCAATAACTACATCAGTTGTCCCAACAGTTAAACCATATTCAATATTATTACTACAGGGCTGCTGGGGTATGTGGAGAGATAAGTCAATACCTGGGCTCTTGATTTTCGTATTTGCTGTCTCCTTGTTGTTATGGTGTTGTAATTCTGTTGTTGAGTTATTTTTCTTACCTGCCTTAGGAGTCTCATATCTTATTTTAAGTGTGTCATCCTTGTTAACTTGAAATTCCTCTGCTGCAGGTTGTTGGTTCCCCTGATTCTCCTTTGAATTCTTGCTTCTCTTATTTATTATATCTTCTTCTGAATCACTTTTATTTGCTGTCCTAGTTATGTCTTTCCTTCAATTTTGTTGATATTCACTCTTGTCTTTGACTTCGACATTTTGTGTTAGTTGTTCCCCTTGTTCTTCCTCTGCAAGAGAATTGTAAGCATTACTAGTGTTTAAAGGAATTATACCATCATTACCTGCATTGTCATTGGCTTTGTTAGAAATTTCTTTGTGTTGAGTTGATGTAGCCCTCCATATCATGTTGGTGTTGTTTTGTTCCCCAGTCTTATGTTGTCTCCTCCTTTGGGTCTACCATTGCTTGGTTGTGTCCTCTTTTGTGCCTTGCTTGTGTTGAGTTTGAATTGCATCATGTTGCCTTTGTTCTGAGTTGGGCACTGCTTGTTGCCTTGCAGGGGGGATCCCTTCATTCCCATTTTGCTGCTGGAATTGCTGCCTTTCAAACCTGCATGCGCCTTACTATCCTGCTCCACTGCTCTGTTTTCTCTTACCCAAACTCCATTGTTGTTATTGTCCTCTTCCCTTCTCTTAATAGTGCACTGATCATCTGTATGACCTTGGTGCTTGCAGTGCATACAATATGGGGGAATATCTTCATATTGGACTTTGATCCAACGCCTTTTATTAGGGTGGGAGTTTTTGAATCCTAACCACACATGGACTGTTAATTCCTTAGTTAAATCAACCTGTACTTTCACTCGAGTGATGCTGCCTCGTGTTTTTTGTGATGAAGGTGAGTCCAAATATAATACTTTGCCCACTGATTCCAACACGGTTGTCAACAGGACTTTGTCATAACAATGGCATGGAATGCTTGGTAGACTCACCCAAATAGGCACTAGAGAGGTTTCCTCATCCGGAGAGAAGTTCGGAGTCCATTTTTGATATGCATAAGCTGCCCTTCTATAGTCATTCGAAGTTTCGTCCACACCATTTGATAATCTAGTTCATTATCCAAATCTATATACACATGTCTCGAATTAAATTGAGATATATTCACCCCTCCAGCTAACTGCGTTTGTCGAATAAAACTCTTCCGAACAAGCTCCATTTTAGGCATAGTGTTAGTGAACTTTCCAACCAACGTAAACTTGCAAATGGCAGCTAATTTTACGTAATAATCTTCCTCATCTATGAGTACAGCCGGATATCCTTGCCTGGTAGTGTGGATAGGGTCATTCAACATGATTGATATTTCTTTTTTGGCTTGGTTATATCTCAACCTCGCAGCATAGGATTGCACAATCGTGTATGGGGCTGGTTCCTGTCTATTTTTTTGCTCTTTTTGCTCTTGTTGGTAATTGTGATTTTGTCTCCCATCCTCCATGCCTGCACGACCATTAAGAATAGTATTTTTGTTCCCTCTTGAGTTAGGCACATACTTGGTGAAATTATTTGAAATTTTTGAAAATTGCTGGTGGTAAGTCAAGTTTTCTCGGTTAAGCCCCTGTTCATCCTTGTGCTCTTGTTCACTTACATTTCTCCAATGGGATCGACTCTTCTCCGTTTCTTGAGCTTTAGCCATGCTTATCGATTCAGCCTGTAGACATAGAAGCTGAAATATTAGTAATGTGATCTTTACCTGCACTATCCCCTACCTCATTGGAAACCTGAGTTTGCTTATTTCGTATGTATGAAGCCCTATTTCGATTCGAACTTTCATTTGCCTGGGCTCTGTTATGTTCTGCTTCTACCAGACCTTCTAAGCTAATTTCTTGCATTTCGACGGGAACCTGAGCTGCAGATTTTGGAGTAAATTGTTCTCTGTTAGGTGAGCCTTTGAAAAAGCCACTAATTCCACTCTTATTATTCTCACAGACTTCATCGATTCCAGCTATTTTTTCAACTACATTTTGAACTACTAGTTGGAGCCTTTGAGTTGATGATTGTTTACAAGTATTTCGTGGAGCATCAGCGCTTCTTTCTGCTACAACTCCACCTGTGTTCTGAGTTTCAATTTGACCAGGTTCTTTCTCCTTTGTTCCAATCGGAAGTTGCATTTCGATTTGGGTTGCTGAAGAAGACATCTCTGACTTTTGTGCTGAGTTGAGCTTTTGAGTAGGATTTTGATTAGCTTCATTATTCATTTCATGATTTACCCTATTGTTTTCCGGGGAGTGTAACGTAGCGGCGCTGTCGGAATTCGCGACAGAAATGAGAGATGTTGGTGGAAAATGTTTTTCCTTATTCTCATTCGGCGAGGGCTTATGCGTGTTCTGAACCTCTTCCGGCGGTTAGGGGTCAACTCCTGGCGTCTCACTCATTTCCGGTGAGCCGGTCAGGCTGTAAACTATCAGTTGAGATAGACAAGTGACCGTTTGGTTGAGAGAATTTTTTTTAGAGAGATAAGGTGTTTTTTCTTGGTATTTTTGGTATTTTGGGCTTGAGATTTTGGGTTAATGGTTTAGGGTTAGGGTTTGGGTTAAGGGTAGGGTTAGGGCTTGAGTAGGGTTAGGGTTTAGTTTTTTTTAGGTTTTAGGGTTTGTTGTTTAAGATTATAGGTTTAAAATCTATGGTTTAGTGTTTAATTTTTTTTTTTTAATTAGGGTTTAAGGTTAGGGTGTAGTTTTTTTTTAATATGGTTCAGGGTTTAGCATTTGAGGTTTAAAATCTATTGTTTAGTATTTAATGATTGGGTTTTGGTATTTTGGATTTAGGTTTATGGTTTAGAGTTAGGATTAGGGTTAAGGTTAGGGTTAGGGTTAGGGTTAGGGTTTTGGGTTCTTTTAGATTTTTGGGTTTAGGGTGAAGAATTTGAGGTTTAATATCAATGGTTTAGTGTTTATTATTTGGGTTTTGGTATTTTGGGTTTGGGGTCTAAGGTTTATGGTAGGGTTAGGGTTAGGGTTAATGTCAGGGTTAGGGTTAGGGTTTAGGTTATTTTTCAGTTTTAGGGTTTGGAGGTTAAGGATTGGAGTTGTAATATTTATGGTTTAGTGTTTAACGTTAGGGTTTTTGTATTTTTGGCTTTGAGTTTAGGGTATAGGGTTTAGGGTTAGGGTTAAGGTTAGGGTTAGCATTAGGTTTCGTGTTAGGGATAGGATTAGGGTTAGGGTTTAGGTTCTTTTTTAGTTTTAGGTTTTGGGATTTATGATTTTTGGTTTAAAATCTATGGTTTAGTGTGTAATATTTGGGTTTTGGTATTTTGGGTTGATGGTTAGGTTTAGGGTTTAGGTTTTTTTAGGTTCTAGGGTTTGTGGTTTAGGATTTTAGATTTCAAATCAATAGTTTAGTGTTTAGTATTGATTTTTTGTATTTTGGACTTACGGTTTAGGGTTTAGGGATAGGGTTAGGCTTAGGCTTAGGATTTGGGTTAGGGTGTAGTTTTTTCTTTAGGTTTTATGGTTCAGGGTGTAGCATTTGAGGTTTAAAATCTATGGTTTAGTATTTGATGTTTGGGTTTTGATATTTTGGGCTTAGGGTTTTGGATTTATGGTTTAGGGTTAGGGTAAGGGTTAATGTTAGGGTTAGGGTTAGGGTTTGATTTTGTTTTTTTTGTAGGTTTTTGGGTTTAGGGTTTAGGTTATTTTTTAGGTTTTAGGGTTTGGGGTTAAGTATTTGAGTTTTAATATCTATGTTTTTGTGTTAAATGTTAGGGTTTTTGTATTTTGTGCTTGGATTTAGGGTTTAGGGTTTAGGGTTAGGGTTAAGGATAGGGTTAAGGTTAGGGTTAGGGTATAGGTTTTTTTTAGGTTTTAGGTTTTGGGGTTTATGATTTTTTGTTTAAAATCTATGCTTTAGTGTTTATTGTTTTGGTTTAGGTTTTTTGGGCTTAATGTTTTGGGTTAATGGCTTAGGGTTAGGGTTAGGGGTTAGGTTCGAGTTCGGGTTCGGGTTACGATTTAGTTTTTCTTTAGGTTTTAGGGTTTGTAGTTTAAGATTTGAGGTTTAAAATCAATTGTTTAGTGTTCACTGTTTGGGTTTTCGTATTTTGGACTTAGTGTTTCTTATTGGACTTAGGGTTTAGGGTTTAGGGTATAGGGTATAGGGTTAGGGTTAGGGTTAGGATTAGGGTTAGGGTGTAGGTTTTTTTAGGTTTATGGTTCAGGGTTTAGCATTTGATGTTTACAACCTATGGTTTAGTATTTAATGTTTGGGATATGGTATTTAGTGCTTAGGGTTTCGGGTTTTATGGTTTAGAGTTAGGGTTAGTTTATTTTTTAGGTTTTTGGGTTTAGTGTTTTGGATTTGAGGTTTAATATCATTTGTTTAGTGTTTAATGTTTGGGTTTTGTTATTTTCGGATTAGGGTTTAGGATTTATGGTAGGGTTATGGTTAGTATTAGGGTTTAGGTTGTTTTTTGGGTTTTAGGGTTTGGGTTAATGATTTGAGTTATAATCCTATGGTTTACTGTTCAATGTTAGGGTTTTGGTATTTTGGGCTTTGGGTTTAAGGTTTAGGGTTTAGGGTTAGGGTTAAAGTTAGGGTTAGGGTTAAGGTTAGGGTTTAGTATTTTTTTTAGGTTTTAGGTTTGGGGTTTAGGATTTTTGGTCTAAAATCTATCGTTTAGTGTTTATTTTAGGGTTTTGGCATTTTGGGCTTGGGGTTTTGGGTTACTGGTTTATGGTTAGGGTTAGGGTTAAGGTTAGGGTTAGGGTTAGGGTTAGGGTTTAGTTTTTTTTAGGTTTTAGGTTTTGTTGTTTAGGATTTGAGGTTGAAAATGTATGGTTTAGTGTTTAATGTATGGGTTTTTGTATTTTGGAATAAGTTTTTTTTTAGGTTTTTTGATTCAAGGTTTCGCATTTGAGGTTTAAAATCTATTGTTTTGTGTTTAATATTTGGGTTTTGGTATTTTGGGCTTTGGGTTTAGGGTTTAGGGTTTATGGTAGGGTTAGTGTTAGGGTTAATGTTAGGGTTAGAGTTAGGTTTTAGGTTGTTTTTTAACTTTTAGGGTTTGGGGTTATTTGAGTTGTAATATCTATGGTTTAGTGTTTAATGTTAGGGTTTTGGTATTTTGGGCTTTGGGTTTTGGGTTATGGTTAAGGATAGGGTTACAGTAAGTGTTAGGGATAGGGTTAGGGTTAGGGTTTAGGTTTTTTTTAGGTTTTAGGTTTTGGGATTTAGGATTTTCGGTTTAAAATCTATGGTTTAGTGTTTCGTATTTGGGTTTTGGTATTTTGGGCTTGGGGTTTTGGTTTATTGGTTTAGGGTAAGGTTTAGGGTTAAAGTTAGGGTTAGGGTTAGGGTTAAAGTTATTTTCTAGGTTTAGGGTTTGGGTGAAAAATTTGAGTTGTAATACCTATGGTTTAGTGTTCAATGTTAGGGTTTTTGCATTTTGGTCATTGGGTTAAGGTTTTAGGGTTAGGGTTAGGGTTAAGGATAGGGTTAGGGTTAGGGTTCGTGTTAGGTATAGGGTTAGGGTTCGGGTTTTGTGTTTTTTTTAGGTTTTTGGTTTTGAGGTTTAGGATTTTTGGTTTAAAATCTATAGCTTAGTGTTTAATGTTTGGGTTTTTGTATTTTGGGCTTGGGGTTTTGGGTTAATGGTTTAGGATTAGGGTTAGGGTCAAGGTTGTGGTTAGGGTTTGGGTTAGAGTTAGGGTTAGGGTCATGGTTGGGGTTAGGGATTGGGTTAGAGTTAGGGTTAGGGTTTCAGTTTTTTTTAGGTTTGAGGGTTTGTGGTTTAGGATTTGAGGTTTAAAATCAATTGTCTAGTGTATAATGTCTGGGTTTTCGTATTTTGGACTTAGGTTTTTTTTTTGGACTTAGGGTTTAGGGTTAGGGTGTAGTTTTTTTTAAAAATGGTTCAGGGTTTTGAGTTTTAAAATCCATTGTTTAGTATTTAATGTTTGGGTTTTGGTATTTTGGGTTTATGGTTTCGAGTTAGGGTTAGGGTTAAGGTTAGGGTTTTTGGTTCTTTTAAAATTTTGGGTTTAGGGTGCAGAATTTGAGGTTTAATATCAATGGTTTAGTGTTTATTGTTTAAGTTTTGGTATTTTGGGCTTGGTATTTAGGATTTATGGTAGGGTTAGGGTAATGGTTAATGTTAGGGTTAGGGTTAGGGTTTACAGTATTCTTAGGTTTTAGTGTTTGAGGTTAAGGATTTGAGTTGTAATATATATGGTTTAGTGTTTAACGTTAGGGTTTTGGTTTTTTTGAATTTGAGTTTAGGGTTTAGGGTTTAGGGTTAGGGTTAAGGATAGGGTTATGGTTAGGGTTGGGGTTAGTATTAGGGTTAGGATTAGGGTTAGGGTGTAGTTTGTTTTTTATGTTTTATGGTTCAGGGTTTAGCATTTGAAGTTTAAAATCTGTGGTTTACTATTTAATGTTTGGGTTTTGATATTTTGGGCTTAGGGTTGCGGGTTTATGGTTTAGAGTTAGGCTTAGAGTTAAGGTTAGGGTTAGGGTTAGGGTTAGTTTTTTTGTTTTTTTTAGGTTTTTGTGTTTAGGTTTTAGGATTTGAGGTTTAATATCAATGGTTTAGTGTTTAATGTTTTGGTTTTGGTATTTTAGGTTTGGGGTTTAGGATTTATGGTAGGATTAGGGTTAGGGTTAGGGTTTAGGTTGTTTTTAGGTTTTAGGGTTTGGGGTTAGGGATTTGAGTTGTAATATCTATGGCTTAGTATTAAATGATAAGGTTTTGGTATTTTCTGCTTTTGAATTAGGGTTTAGGGTTTAGGGTTTAGGGTTAGTGTTAAGGTTAGGGCTAGGGCTAGGGTTCGTGTTAGGGATAGGGTTAGGGTTAGGGTTTAGGGTGTTTTTGTTTTAGGTTTTGCGGTTTAGGATTTTTGGTTTAAAATCGATGGTTTAGTGTTTAATGTTTGGGTTTAGGTATTTTGCGTTGTGGGTTTTGGGTAAATGGTTTAGGGTTTGGGTTAGGGTTTGGGTTAAGGTTAGGGTTAGGGTTTAGTTTTTTTTTAGGCTTTAAGGTTTGTGGTTTAGGATTTGAGGTTTAAAATCAATGGTCTAGTGTATAATGTCTAGGTTTTCATATTTTGGACTTAGTTTTTTTTTGGACTTTGGTTTAGGGTTAGGGTGTAGTTTTTTTTAAAATGGTTCAAGGTTTAGCATTTTGAGTTTTAAAATCCATTGTTTAGTATTTAATGTTTGGGTTTTGGTATTTTGGGTTTAGGGTTTTGGGTTCATGGTTTAGAGTTAGTGTTAGGGTTAAGGTTAGGGTTAGGGTTTTTGGTTCTTTTAAATTTTTGGGTTTAGGGTGCAGAATTTGAGGCTTAATATCAATGGTTTAGTGTTTATTGATTAAGTTTTGGTATTTTGGGCTTGGTGTTTAGAATTTATGGTAGGGATAGGGTAATGGTTAAGGTTAGGGTTAGGGTTAGGGTTTAGGTTATTTTTAGGTTTTAGTGTTTCAGTTTAAGGATTTGAGTTGTAATATCTATGGTTTAGTGTTTAACGTTAGGGTTTTGGTTTTTTTGAATTTGAGTTTAGGGTATAGGGTTTAGGGTTAGGGTTAAGGATATGGTTAGGGTTAGGGTTGGGGTTAGTATTAGGGTTAGGATTAGGGTTAGGGTGTAGTTTGTTTTTTATGTTTTATGGTTCAGGGTTTAGCATTTGAAGTTTAAAATCTATGGTTTACTTTTTTTTTTTTTTTTTTAATTAGCCTTGGAGGGGTAGGGGCTGAGCAACACCCCTATGCCTTAACATTAATAAAGAAATCAAAATACAAGGAGGGGGACATAAACCTAACCTCCGAACCTAAGATGGTTTTCAACTTTCCAAAAAGGAAGTCAACTCCTCCCTTTACAAAAAAGATGAAACAAGAACCTAAGGAGAGGACTCCTCTCATTACATAGTATCTAGGAAGCATAAATAAGGGAGACTCTCCCTTTTCGTAATCAAAAATAAAAACTAAGTTAACCTATTCAAAGTAGCTATAATTTTGAATTATAGCTAAGTTGAAAAGGTAAAAGATGATCAAGGAGGTTCCTTAATCTTCTTGGTCTTCTTCCACCTAAAGCTGGGCATTTCCAATAGGTCAAGTTGATAGTAGGCCTTTGCTTCCTTAGGCATTTGCTGGCTGCTGAAGTATACTTGTGGAGTGGCTGTTTTGTGACTGTGTTTTGACAGTGCATCAGCCACCCAATTTGCTTCTCAGAATACATGTATGCATTTGAAGTTTTGAATTTGATTGATGAGATTTTGCAGCTTCCCCAACTGTGATATAATACTCTATTGAGGGGTTGTCTTCTGTAGGATCCAATGCACCACAGTTGAGAGTCTAGCTCCAATATTATGCTTCTATAACCAAGTTCAAGTGCCCAAGTTAAACCAAAGATGGATGCCTCAATTTCAGCTTTGTTGTTTGTTCCTTCTCCACGTAGTGTTGTGAAGGCCATCATTATTCTGCGTTCCTTGTCCCTCAAACTACCTCCAGCCCCAATTTTACCAGGGTTAGTGAGGGCACTGCCATCGGTGTTCACTTTGAGCCACTGTTCTGGGGGTTTAATCCATGTCACCATGCTCACCTTGATGTCATGCACACACCTTTCACTCTTTTGAATTAAGTCTGTCCACTTGGCAGGCCAGTTAACTTGAGGAAATGCAGTGTTCATCATGTTGTAGTTGTCTTTATAGACAACATATTTGACCCTGTAGATGCTGGTTGCTTTACCTCCATATTTGCAGGAACACATGTTCTTTCATAGGTTCCAGCAGATGAATATTGGTGTGGCTTGCAACAGCAGTTTGTGGGCTGCATTTTTGGACTTGGTTGTCCACCATTGTTGTAGCAGCTGCTGCAATGAAGAGTGATCCGGCTGGAAACCTGCAGTGTTTGCAAAGCTGCTACAAATCTTTGCTCCAAATTGCCCTGCATTGAAGATGTGGTCTATGTTGTCCATACCTGCTCTATCAAGACAACAAAAACAATGTAATGTCTCAATGCCAAAGTTAGCCAATTTTTCATTAGTAGGGAGTTTACCCCTTAAGGTTCTCCATAATTAAAAAAATATTTAAAAGGGATGTTCTTATGCCATAGGAGTGAACTGAATTGGTTCTTGGCTCTTTTGTCCCTGATTTATTCCCAAGCTGAGGAACAGCTGAAGCTCCCATGATTGTTGAGTTTCCACACTGCCTTGTCTGGGGATGTTGGTTTGGAGAAATCTTTGTTGCCAAGATGTTGGAGAACTGGCTGGCTGGTGCCTGCCCTATCAGCTTGCTCCAGCTCCACTTCCCCTCATCCCAAAATTCAGCCACTGTAGAGTTGTTGAATCTGTTACTATTGGTGGTGAACTGTGCTAATGGGCCAATGCCAAGTCAATTATCCCACCAAAAGGAACAATTTCCATCTTGAGGTTTCCATTGGATGTGTTGCTCCACTTGTTGTATGTTCATCAGCATGCATTTCCAAGTCAAGGAGTCTCCATTGTCATATTTTTTATTGACAGGGTTGGACCTTTGGCAATATTTTGCTCTCAAGAAATCTCCCCACAGAGTTTGTTTAGTTCTAAAAATCCACCACTTTTTGAATTGGAAGGCCTTGCAAATATCCTTTATGTTTCTCATGCCCACTCCTCCCTCATCATAAGGAAAGCTTAGGTTTTTCCAAGAAGCCCAATGATACCTCTTCCTATCACTTTTCCATCCCCAGAAAAAATCAGCCATAAGCATTTGGACTTGCTTAAGAACAGTAGCTGGAGGAGTTACTGCAGAAAGTAGGTGAATAGGAAGGGCCTGTAACACATGTTTTGTTAGGACTGCCTTGCCACCATAGCTGAGTTGTTTGGTTTGCCAACCTGTAATCCTGACAACAACCTTATTAACAAGGTCAGAAAAATATATATTCCTAGGCCTACAAACAAATAAAGGGCAGCCTAGGTGTAACATTTTTAAATCCCAAGGTCATGTTATAAGACTTAAATAGGCACCTTAAGGTCTATATCATTGTTACTAGCCAATTAGGCGTATATGGAGTCGTTGAAGTGTTTTGGAACCAAAACGTTCATAACGTCTTGTAAGTTGGTTCATAAGAGGGTTAGAGTGTCCTTTTAATTTAACCAAGTTAAAGAGTCGGAATTTAGTAAAAACTTAGTAACAATAGGTGTAACACATAGTGCGGGATGGTTTCATGTTGGAAAAGTCAGGGTACGACTCCCCGAGGATCAACTAAGGGCCCTCAAGGAGGACCCTTGAGAGAGTAGGCCACGACGGACCCCATGATGGGGCATCACAGGCGCAACGGGGCATCGAGGCCACAGTCGTGCCAGCCTTAGCTGCTTGGAAGAAAGCCTCCGCTTACACAGTCTCTGACTAGTGCGACGGACGTGCAGGACGGAGGGGTCCTATCCGTCACGCCCACGATGGCCCGTCATCGGGGAGCCGTCGGGGAGGACCTGTGGTGGTTTCCAGATTTAAGTTTTATTCTAATTATTTTATTAAGTGTCTTAGGGGTAATTAGCGGATTAAGAGAAGACTAATTAAGTGACTTAAGACCCCACTATAAATACCCCAACCCTCATTAGCCTAATGATTATTCTCAAAACAAAACTCTCTTCCTTCTCTCTACTTTCTCTCTCTATTGGAAGACTCCATTGGAGAACAACTTGGGGAGATCATTGGGGGATGATTTAGCACGAAATTCACCATCAAAACGTCATCAAATCTTAAGGTATGGGATCTAATTCACCTTTGAGATTCTTCCCTCAAAGGGCTCCTTCAAAGATTTTCTAAGATTTGAGTTTCATATGGGTTTCATCCAATTTCGAATTCGATTATATGAATTGAGTTGTTTATGTATTCTTTGGGTTACAATGAATATATTATCATGTATTGCAACTTGATAATGATGAATTGATGTAGTTTGATCTAGATTGTGGGTAAAGACCCCTAACCCTTAACCCTAGGTATGAGATTGGTATGAATTTGGGTTGGATTGAAGTAATTGATCTAGTTATGGTTTAAATCATCTTTAATGATTGTTATTGCATTGATCATGAATCTATTGTGGTGAATTGAAGTTCTTCATGACTATTTCTTGAGTATGGAATATAGGGTAAGAAGATAGACTTTGATATCATGTTATCAATCTTTAATTTAGTATTGCTTTATGGCATAGTGTTTCTCTTAAATTAGTTCTCATGTTGACTATTGGATTACATTGGCATGATGACCCAAATTGGGTTGGTCTATGGGTTGATGGTAAGGCCCTTATTGGTGAACTATGGAGAAGTATTGGTAAGTCTTGACTATCCTAATCCTTACTTCAAATTGTAATTAATTGTCATCAAGTGATAATGTTGTGTTGAAGTATGCCTTGATTAAGGTGATAGGTTGGTATGATGATTGAATTGAAATGCTTAGGTTGGTTGTGAGGTTGCCTAGGAGTACATGATATAGGGAAGTCGTTGTGTAAAGATTTGCCCTACTATGATGAGAGGTACAATGGTTAACTTTACCTATTCGAATTGTTAATGAGAAGACTATTTCTCATACAATTCTTATTGAGATATAATGATGATTATACAAGGGATTGACCCTTCTATCTAATTAAATTGAGAAGATTAATAAAGTTTAAAGACTTCTCTAAAATGGGGACTTAACTTAGCACCGAGTGAACTTGACAACGGGAGGTGATGACTTGTCCATAAAAGGAAAGATTCATCCTAAAGTTTCCCATGTGATGATAACTCCCATGTTTAAGGGATATGTCACTTTAAGGGATTCCCATGAGGAGTGACCCATGTTACCAAATGGTATGAATAGGGATATCTACCTCTTAGTTCTTGAACTATGTTGCCACCATAGGATACTAGCTAGTGGATCCACCTAGATAGCTACGTTTACGTTAGGTTCTACCTTGGCCAGTAGACCACCTTCCATCGGTGTAAGGTTTTATGACACCGGATTCCACATTTGCTCATGTGGTCTATGTCGGTTAAGGGAAGGTTTCCCTAAACTAAAATGAATGAATAAGATATAGATTAATCGAAGTAACTTGAGAGGTTGGCTATAGCTTAGGTAGGGGTATGGGACTTTACCTACGCCTTGCACTAGTTTGCCTTGATAGGAGCTTTGAGAGGTCAATATTACGTATGTAAAGTAATGATATAATGTAAATGACTTGTACGTTGAATAACATGTTTGTGAGTATAAGGCGGTTGTCTTTGGTTGAAGAAGAATGTTTTATGAAATGGGAGAGTATGTTAGGTAAGGCTAATTACTAATTGTAGTCTTGGTGGGTTACTTGATTGAGTTAGAGACATGGGAATTTACTTGATCATTGCGCTTGTGATTCTATGAAGGTTATAGTTAGTATGCTTTTCTTTACTATGTTTCACTTGTATAGATATTTTATAATGAATTGTCTTAAATGTCCCTTTCTAAATATACTTGATTGGTAATTGTATATATGTGGTTCCATACTTAGTACATGTGGAGTACTAACCCCATTTCTTTCCCTTTTCCCAAACATTTTAGGTTCGGGTCGTTGAACTTGCTCCGAATTGCTGGAAAGGAAGGTTTGGATATCTTGCCATCCAAGTGGTAGGTCCTCACTCTCCCGAGGGCGTTGCCGACATCTTACTACTATGTTACTTAGTTACTCTAATTCTGTATTGACTCTATTATTCATTTGAGACGATGTAGTATATAGCCTATATGTGGCTTCTTTTATTGATGTAGGGCTATGCCAAGACTTATTGTATTCGATAGATGGTTTATGATATGAGACGACTTTTATGACTATTTTTCCTAAATGTATAAGTGTATGAAATTGAAGTAGAAGACTATGTAATCTTCGTATATGAACAAGTCTATGTATACTTGATATAAATGTGATTACGTGTATGTAGAGGTCTATGTAAACCTCCGAGTAGTTATAGATAAAAAGTTTTAAATTCCTTCACATTTTTAATCGATGACCGCTATGACGAGGCTAAGGGGCTTGTCTTAGTCCTCAAAGAGGACGACGATGCCGATTACGTCTAGGGGGTAAACCCGTATGTGAAAAACTTGGTATCAGAGCATGAGGTTGAATATCCTTGATGTTAACGTCTCTCTCAACCACGTTGTTTAGGTTTGTATTCATAATTGTGAAGCGCGCCACACTTATGAATAGGAACTTATTTGATGCTTAGGAATCACTCTCATTGTTGGAAATCCATATCGTGCCTCTAGAATATATGTCGTATATGCTTTCGCCTAAACCTTGTGTTTTGGTTATAGGAGATGAATACTAGAAGGAATGTGTCCAGAAGACTTGAGGAGGAGATTGCTGCTGCGGGAATTCCTCCCCGTAATGATCCAGTTCCTCCTCTTGAAGAGATTGTTGTTGATGATCAGGTTCCTGTCGACCCTCCACCTATGACAGAGGCTCAAATGAGGGCTATTATTGCTCAAATGGCTCAAGCCATGACTACTCAAGCTCAAGCCGTAACGGTGCAAGCCCAAGCTATGACTGCCCAAGCCAATAGGGATATGGGACCTAGAGTTCGTGAAAAACTATGGCTTCCCGACTTTGAGACTTCACGCGAATGAATCCTCCTATCTTCTATGGGTCTAAGGTTGATGAAGACCCTGAAGAATTTATTGATGAGGTGTATAAGATTTTGTGTGCTATGGGGTTGTCTTCTAGTGAGAATGCTGAGTTGGCCTCATACCAACTCAAGGATGTGGCCCAGACGTGGCATGTACAATGGAAACACAATAGGCCACTCCAAGATGAACCATTAACTTGGGAGTTGTTCAAAAGGGCCTTCTTTGATCGGTTCTTCCCTAGAGAGATGAGGGAAACTAAAGTGGTAGAGTTCATCAATCTACGTCAAGGAGAAATGAGTGTTCATGAGTACTCTTTGAAGTTCGTTCAATTGGCTAAGTATGTTTCTTCCTTGGTCTCCGACCCTAGAGACGAGATGAGTCGATTCGTGATAGGTGTATCGGATGACTTGCAAGAAAATGTCAATTGGCTATGCTTCATGATAACATGAATATCGGTCGTCTCATGGTGCATGCAAAAAGGGTTGAGGAGGCTAGAGCAAAAAGGAAGGATAAGGATAAGGACTCAAGAAGGACAAGGTCTTACGAGAGTGAAACCACTAAAGATAGGTTTGGAATTCAAGACAAGCCTAGATTCAAGAAGAGGTTCTCAAATCAAGTTCCATCCAAATTTTCCAAGACTAGGGATTCTAAAGCCCCTAGACCAAAAGTTGCTAAGGGAAAGGGTGGAAACTCATCTAGTGAGAAGCCTACTTGTGCTAAGTGTGGGAAGGAACATTATGGTGAATGCTTGATCGGAACGGGGAATTGCTTTAGTTGTGGGAAGAGTGATTAGAAGGCTAGGGACTGTCTTAACATAAGGAACCGAGAAAGGAATGTGCAAAAGCAAGCAAGTGAGGCTCCTAAGAAAATCCGTTTCTATGTTCTTCGGTCGAGGGATGACCAAGAGGCCTCTCCTGATGTGGTAACTGGTATGTTACAAATCTTTACTATTGACGTATATGCATTACTTGATCCGGGTGCTACTTTGTCTTTCGTTACTCCCTTAATAGCTAAGAAGTTTAGTACTTTACCCGATGTTTTGCATGAACCTATTGTAGTGTCTACTCCGGTGGGTGAGTCGGTGGTAGCAAAAAGAGTCTATCGAAATTGTCCTATTTCAATACCCCATAGAATTTCTCATGTTGATCTAGTTGAACTAGACATGCTTGATTTTGATGTCATTTTAGGTATGGATTGGTTGCATGCTAGTTTTGCTTCTATTGATTGTAGAACTAGAGTTGTGAGGTTTAGTTTTCCAAATGAACCCGTTATCGAGTGGAAGGGTGGAAATTCTCTTCCTAGAGGTTGTTTCATATCATGTCTAAAAGCGTGTAAAATGATCTCAAAGGGATGTGTTTACCATATTGTGAGAGTCCAAGAAGTTGATTCTGAAGTTCCTCCTATTGAGTCGGTCCCAATGGTGAGTGAATTTACGGAGGTCTTTCTTAATGACCTTCCTGGCATTCCTCCCAAACAGGAAATCGATTTTGGTATTGATTTACTATCGAAAACAAACCCTATCTCTATTCCTCCTTATAGAATGGCTCCGGCCGAGTTAAAGGAATTGAAGGCACAACTTAAAGATTTGCTAGACAAGGGTTTTATAAGGCCTAGCATTTCTCCATGGGGTGCTCCGGTCTTGTTTGTGAAAAAGAAGGATGGGTCTTTGAGAATGTGTATTGACTACCGACAACTCGGCAAGGTTACTATCAAGAACAAGTATCCTCTTCCTCGGATTGATGATTTATTTGATCAACTCCAAGAAGCGAGTTACTTCTCCAAAATTGACTTAAGGTCAGGGTATCATCAACTTAGGGTGAGAAATGAAGATATTCCAAAGACGGCTTTTCGGACTCGGTACGGTCATTATGAGTTCGTGGTTATGTCCTTCGGTCTCACAAATGCTCTGGCGGCGTTTATGGACTTAATGAATAGAGTGTTTCGAGATTTCCTTGATTCATTCGTTATTATATTTATCGATGATATCTTGGTGTGTTCGAAAAATGAGGTTGATCACCTGGGTCATCTAAGGGTGGTATTGCAAACCTTTAAGGAGAATAAATTGTTCGCCAAGTATAGCAAGTGCGAGTTTTGGTTGAGGTCGGTGGCATTTCATGGGCACATCATCTCTAGTGAGGGAGTTGAGGTAGACCCAAGGAAAACTGATGCGGTAAGAAACTGGCCTAGACCCTTGACCCCAACTGACATTAGGAGTTTCTTGGGTCTAGCAGGTTATTATCGAAGGTTCGTAGAAGGTTTTTCATCCATTGCATCTCCTTTGACTACATTGACTCAAAAGGGTAAAAAGTTTGAGTGGTCAGAGGCCTGTGAGAAGAGTTTTCAATTATTGAAACATAGGCTTACTTCCGCTCCGGTGTTGACTTTACCGGAAGGTTCTAAAGGGTTCATTGTGTATTGTGATGCATCCAGCATAGGTTTGGGGTGTGTGCTTATGCAAAATGGGAAGGTGATTGCCTATGCTTCACGACATCTTAAGGTGCATGAGAGAAACTACCCTAATCATGACCTTGAGTTAGCGGCCATAGTGTTTGCTTTGAAAATATAGAGAAATTACTTGTATGGTGTTCATGTGGATATTTTCACCGATCATAAGAGTCTTCAATATGTATTTACTCAAAAATAGTTAAATCTTCGACAAAAAGGTGGTTAGAATTGTTGAAAGATTATGATATGAGTGTCCTATATCATCTCGGCAAGGCCAATGTGGTGGCGGATGCACTAAGCCGTGTGACTATGAGTAGTGTATCTCATATGGATGAAGGCAAGAAAGATCTAGTGAAAAACGTTCATCGTTTGACTAGATTAGGGGTGCTATTGGTGAGTTCTCTAAATGTAGGTGCCACGGTTCATCATAGCTCCGAGTCATCATTGGTGGTTGAGGTGAAGTCCAAACAACACCTTGATCAACTATTGATGGAGTTGAAGGAATCGGTCCTTGGCAAGATGAATGAGTCTTTCTCCTTAGGAGGATATAAAGTGTTGAGGTACAAAGGGAGGTTATGTGTTCCTGATGTTGATGGATTGAGGGATCGGATCCTTGATGAAGCTCATGGATCCCACTATTCCATCCATCCGGGTTCTACTAAGATGTATCATGACCTTCGAGAAATATAGTGGTGGGAAGGTTTGAAGAAGGACATAGCGGAATTTGTTGTAAGTGTCCGAATTGTCAACAAGTGAAGGCGGAACATCAAAAGCCGGGTGGTTTACTACAAGAGATCCAAATTTCTACTTGGAAGTGGGAAGACATTAATATGGACTTTGTGGTAGGATTGCATCGGACTCAAAAGTCGTATGATTCTATATGGGTGATTGTTGATAGATTGACTAAGTCCGCTCATTTTATTCCCATCAAATCCACGTATTCGGCGGAGGATTATGCGAAGATTTTCATAGATGAGATTGTGTGTCGTCATGGTATTCCGTTATCCATTATTTCGGATCGGGGTGCACAGTTCACATCTAGATTTTGGAAATCTTTTCAAAAAGGTTTGGGTACTAAAGTGAAATTGAGTACCGCCTTTCATCCTCAAACGGATGGTCAAGTGGAATGTACAATTCAAACCCTTGAGGATATGCTTAGAGCTTGCATTATTGATTTTAAAGGAAGTTGGGATAAGCATTTGCCGTTGGTGGAGTTTGCGTATAATAATAGTTTTCACTCATCCATCTCCATGGCTCCCTATGAAGCCTTGTATGGTAGGAGGTATAGGTCTCCTATAGGATGGTTTGAAGTTGGTGAATCATCGATTTTGGTCCCGACTTGATATATAAGACCTTGGAGAATGTGCATATCATAAGAAATAGGTTACAAACAGCCTATAGTCGACAAAAGTCCTATACCGACAATAGAAGGAGGGATTTGGAGTTTGAAGAGGGTGACAAGGTGTATTTGAAGATTTCACCTATGAAGGGTGTGGTGAGATTTGGCAAGAAATGTAAGTTGAGCCCTCGTTACTTGGGTCCCTATGAGATTTTGGAAAGGATTGGTAAAGTTGCCTATCGTTTAAAGCTACCTAATGATTTAGCTTCGGTTCATCCGGTTTTTCATGTCTCTATGTTAAAGAAGTGTGTCGGGGATCCCGAGTCAATTCTTCCTGTTGAAGGTCTTGGAGTAAAGGATAACCTCTCTTATGAGGAGGTTCCGGTTCAAATCCTTGACAGGCAAGTGAAAAGGTTGAGGAACAAAGAGGTGGTTTCCGTAAAAGTGTTATGGAAGAATCACCTAGTTTAGGGTGCGACATGGGAGGCTGAGGCCGACATGAAAACCCGTTATCCTCATCTTTTTGATGTTTAAGGTTTGTATCTCTCTCTAATGATATAAATACGTTAGATATTGTGAATCTTTGATGTTTTGGTGAAGCTTTGCAAAACTCCTAGTTTTGGAGACTTCTAAAATGGAGTCATTATAGGGTGACCTTAGATAAATTTGAAAGTTGTCTTGTTTCTTGCATATTTGAGTCAAGTCGTGCATTGAGATATAGTTAATCCTTGTGGATATGGTATTGAACATATTGATAAGGTGAACTTTGTGCTAATTGACCTGTGTAATAAATGATTGAGCTCATGTATATGTGAAAAGGAGAAACCTCATGAGGAAATTTTGAGCTTATGTATGATAAATTGATGTTTTGAAGTATTTTTATTGAAATAATATGATTCATACTAATTGAATATTGTGAATTGGTTGAGCTGCTAGTCTTGAGTCTATTCCCTCATTTAAAGAGTGTTTGGTGTCATTCGGGGATGAATGTTCCTAAGGGGGGGATAATGTAACATTTTTAAATCCCAAGGTCATGTTATAAGACTTAAATAGGCTCCTTAAGGTCTTTGCCATTGTTACTAGCCAAATTAGACGTATATGGAGTCGTTGAAGTGTTTTGGAACCAAAACGTTCATAACGTCTGGTAAGTTGGTTAACTGTCCTTTTAGTTTAACCAAGTTAAAGAGTCGGAATTTAGTAAAAAAATAGTAACAATAGGTGTAACACATAGTGTGGGTTGGTTTCATGTTGGAAAAGTCAGGGTACGACTCCCCGAGGATCAACTAAGGGCCCTCAAGGAGGACCCTTGAGAGAGTAGGCCACGACGGACCCCATGATGGGGCATCACAGGCGCAACGGGGCATCGAGGCCACAGTCGTGCCAGCCTTAGCTGCTGGGAAGAAAGCCTCCGCCTGCACAGTCTCTGACTAGTGCGACGGACGTGCCGGACGGAGGGGTCCTATCCGTCACGCCCACGACGGCCCGTCGTCGGGGAGCCGTTGTGGAGGGCCTGTGGTGGTTTCTAGATTTAAGTTTTATTCTAATTATTTTATTAAGTGTCTTAGGGGTAATTAGGGGATTAAGGGAAGACTAATTAAGTGACTTAAGACCCCACTATAAATACCCCAACCCTCATTAGCCTAATTATTATTCTCAAAACAAAACTCTCTTCCTTCTCTCTGCTTTCTCTCTCTATTGGAAGACTCCATTGGAGAACAACTTGGGGAGATCATTGGGGGATGATTTAGCACGAAATTCACCATCAAAACGTCATCAAATCTTAAGGTATGGGATCTAATTCACCTTTGAGATTCTTCCCTCAAAGGGCTCCTTCAAAGATTTTCTAAGAGTTGTGTTTCATATGGGTTTCATCCAATTTCGAATTCGATTATATGAATTGAGTTGTTTATGTATTCTTTGGGTTACAATGAATAGATAATCATGTATTGCAACTTGATTATTATGAATTGATGTAGTTTGATCTAGATTGTGGGTAAATATCCTTAACCCTTAACCCTAGGTATGAGATTGGTATGAATTTGGGTTGGATTGAAGTAATTGATCTAGTTATGGTTTAAATCATCTTTAATGATTGTTATTGCATCGATCATGAATCTATTGTGGTGAATTGAAGTTCTTCATGACTATTTCTTGAGTATGGAATATAGGGTAAGAAGATAGACTTTGATATCATGTTATCAAGCTTTGATTTAGTATTGCTTTGTGGCATACTGTTTCTCTTAAATTAGTTCTCATGTTGACTATTGGATTACATTGGCATGATGACCCAAATTGGGTTGGTCTATGGGTTGATGGTAAGGCCCTTATTGGTGAACTATGGAGAAGCATTGGTAAGTCTTGACTATCCTAATCCTTACTTCAAATTGTGATTAATTGTCATCAAGTGATAATGTTGTGTTGAAGTATGCCTTGATTAAGGTGATAGGTTGGTATGATGATTGAATTGAAATGCTTAGGTTGGCTGTGAGGTTGCCTAGGAGTACATGATATACGGAAGTCGTTGTGTAAAGATTTGCCCTACTATGATGAGAGGTACAATGGTTAACTTTACCTATTCGAATTGTTAATGAGAAGACTATTTCTCATACAATTCTTATTGAGCTATAATGATGATTATACAAGGGATTGACCCTTCTATCTAATTAAATTGAGAAGATTAATAAAGTTTAAAGACTTCTCTAAAATGGGGACTTAGCTTAGCACCGAGTGAACTTGACAACGGGAGGTGATGACTTGTCCATAAAAGGAAAGATTCATCCTAAAGTTTCATGTGATGATAACTCCCATGTTTAAGGGATATGTCACTTTAAGGGATTCCCATGAGGAGCGACCCATGTTACCAAATGGTATGAATAGGGATATCTACCTCTTAGTTCTTGAACTATGTTGCCACCATAGGATACTAGCTAGTGGATCCACCTAGATAGCTACGTTTACGTTAGGTTCTACCTTGGCCAGTAGACCACCTTCCATCGGTGTAAGGTTTCATGACACCGGATTCCACATTTGCTCGTGTGGTCTATGTCGGTTAAGGCAAGATTTCCCTAAACTAAAATGAATGAATAAGATATAGATTAATCGAAGTAAGTTGAGAGGTTGGCTATAGTTTAGGTAGGGGTATGGGACTTTACCTACACCTTGCACTAGTTTGCCTTGATAGCAGCTTTGAGAGGTCAATATTACGTATGTAAAGTAATGATATAATGTAAATGACTTGTACATTGAATAACATGTTTGTGAGTACAAGGCGGTTGTCTTTGGTTGAAGAAGAATGTTTTATGAAATGGGAGAGTATGTTAGGTAAGGCTAATTACTAATTATAGTCTTGGTGGGTTACTTGATTGAGTAAGAGAAATGGGAATTTACTTGATCATTGCGCTTGTGATTATATGAAGGTTATAGTTAGTATGCTTTTCTTTACTATGTTTCACTTGTATAGATGTTTTATAATGAATTGTCTTAAATGTCCCTTTCTAAATATACTTGATTGGTAATTGTATATATGTGGTTCCATACTTAGTACATGTGGAGTATTAACCCCATTTCTTTCCCTTTTCCCAAACATTTTAGGTTCGGGTCGTTGAACTTGCTCCGAATTGCTGGAAAGGAAGACTTGGATATCTTGCCATCCAAGTGGTAGGTCCTCACTCTCCTGAGGGCGTTGCCGACATCTTACTACTATGTTACTTAGTTACTCTAATTCTGTATTGACTCTATTATTCGTTTGAGACAATGTAGTATATAGCCTATATGTGGCTTCTTTTATTGATGTAGGGCTACGCCCAAGACTTATTGTATTCGATAGATGGTTTATGAGATGAGACGGCTTTTATGACTATTTTTCCTAAATGTATAAGTGTATGAAATAGAAGTAGAAGACTATGTAATCTTCCTATATGAACAAGTCTATGTATACTTGATATAAATATGATTACGTGTATGTAGAGGTCTATGTAAACCTCCGAGTAGTTATAGATAAAAAGTTTTAAATTCCTTCACATTTTTAATCAGTGACCGCTATGACGAGGCTAAGGGGCTTGTCTTAGTCCTCAAAGAGGACGACGACGCCGGTTACGTCTAGGTTAAACCCGGATGTGACACTAGGTAAGTAATAGGACCCTTCTTTTGTTTAAAACTTGTAAGTCTCTTAATTCTATCTCTTGTGCTATTAAAAGCATTAGAGTGTAGCATAAAGTGACTTTTGTCTCCATTGATGAGTTCTCCAAAAGTATTTTCATACTCCTTTAAGGAAGCCATTAAGAGTTTCAAAGTTTTACATCTTCCAGAGGTGAACAAAATTATGTCATCAGCAAAACTCAGATGGTTCACTTGTGGCCCCCTTATTTCCATGAAAAATCCATGGTAATCTGGATGATTGAGTAGCCTGTTGAGTGATCTTGATAATACCTCTGCACCTAAAATAAATAGGGCTGGGGAAAGGGGATCACCTTGGTTGAGACCTCTAGTGGAATGGAAAAATTAATATATCTTACCATTGACTATGATTGAGTACCAGTTGTTAGCCATGATTCTCCACACCATATCAATAAATATTTCAGCAAATCCCATTTTCCTTAGAACTAGGCAAATATATGACCATGAAACCCTGTCATAAGCTTTTGCCATATCTAATTTAATGATGACATTGCTCCCAATGTTGGGTTTCTTGATTTGGTTAATGATTTCCTGAGCTAACATGATGTTTTCAGAAATACTTCTACCCTTAACAAACCCGGATTGGTTGGGAGAAATTAAGGAAGGAAGAATAGGACTAAGTCTGTTGCTCACTAGTTTAGATATGATCTTGCTAGTGAAATTGCTCAGACTTATAGGTCTAAACTCAGTAAGCTTGTTAGGCTTACTCACTTTAGGAAGCATCACAATACAAGAATGGGAGAAGTATTTAGGAATCATTTGACCACTGAAAAAAGCCAGAACAACTCCCATTAAATCATTCTTGATAATGTGCCAACACTTCTGAAAGAAGTACCCATTCATAACATCAGGGCCAGCTGCAGAGTTAGAATTCATAGAAAAGACCACCTCTTTAAGCTCATCCATACTGGGAATACTAGTAAGCTGAGTATTTTGGTCCTGACTGATCATCCTTGGAATGCATTGCAAGGTGTGCTCATTGATAAGTTTTTCCTCACTTGTGAAGATTGTTTTGAAGTGCTCACAAGCAGCCTGTGCAATGTTGTCCTCACCTTGTACCCAGTCCCTATTTTCAGTGACATTTTTGTGAACAAATAACTTCCTTCTCCTTCCCCTTATTACAGAGTGAAGTATTTGGAGTTTGTGTCACCTTCCTTGAACCATTGGAGCTGGGTTTTCTATTTCAAAATAGTGTCCTCCAACTTGAGAAACTTGATGTATTGAGCATTAATTTCATGAAGGGCACTTCTGTGAAAATCACTTTGGTCATTGATGTAGTTTTCTTCTGCTTTGTGCACTTGTTCCTCATACATCCTAACCTTTTGAAAAATATCACCAAATTCATTTCTTGACCAAGCACTAAGAGTATTTGAAAACCTTTTCATTTTTTGGTGGAATTTCCACATACCATTACCTTCCACAGTCCTATCCCAGCAAGTTTTCACAATTCCCATGAATTGAGGGTTGTCAACCCAACAGTTGAGGAATCTGAAATACTTGATGTGGTTAGTTTCTGTGGAAACCATTTCCATGAGAAGAGGACAATTATCTGATCCAGTAGTTGACAAATGAGTTATGGTGGTTTGAGGCATCTTTTCCAACCATGCATCATTTACCAAATCCCTATCAAGCCTCTTCCAAATTCTGTGATTAATACCCCTTTTATTGTACTAGGTGAATTTGTGACCACTAAAGACAATATCCAAAAGGCCACAGGCTTCAATGATAGCTATAAAATCCATGCTTTTCCTCATGTTATAAGGCAACCATCCAAGTTTTTCTTCCACATCAGTTATAACATTGAAATCTCCAACTGCACACCAGGGTTTGGTATTCACTGTGGCTTGCTGTAACATCTTATCCCAAAGGGGTCTCCTGAGATGATCTTTGCATTTTGCATAGACAAAAGTACTATTAAATTTGTAAGGTAACTCATTGTGTTTCATTTCGCAGGTCATTTTCTATTCATCATCATCAAGAATATTACATTCAATATCACTGCTCCAAAAAACCCAAATTTTACCATTACAATTACTAGTAGCAGTTTCCATGTTTAATTGAACCTTAAAGCTTTGTACATGCGTACTATCAGTGAAAGGTTCCAAAATAGTGATAACAGATAAATGGTGAAGTTTCCTGAGCATCTTGAGTCTCTCCAACACCCCTTGAGTGTTGATCCCTCTCACATTCCATATGATAGTACTAATCATTGGGAAGATCTAGAGGAAAAGAGCCTAGTGTTAGGTCTGCCACAAGTGACAGTATTGACATCTTGTTTCTTGAAGCTGAATTTGCCATGTTGGAACCCTCTTGGGGATAAGCATTGACTTTGTGTTACCTGCTGAATTTCCTTCTCAAGGGCCTGATCAATATGAGGACTAAAGGCTTTAATAAGATCCTCACTAGTCTCATCATCCTCATCCAAATCCTCCAGAGAGTGGTTGTCCCCATCCAGTTCATCTTCAGAATTATCCACAACATACTCATCTATAAGAGGTACTGTATTAACCTTACATAATTGTTGTCTTTTATCAGGTGTTTCAGTTGTTGGTGGGGTCATATATGGAGCCTGTATAGGGGGGATACCCAATCCATGGTTATCATTAATCATAAAATTGTTGCATGGATCCTCCCCTCTTTCCTGTTCCTGATCACTGTCACTGTCATGTTGCTTACTTTGTCTCCTTTTAGCAGCATCCCTTTTTTGTTTGCTAGGCTTGTTTTACTCTTGGGAGTGCTTTCCGGAGTATTAGTATCAATCTATTTCCCTTTATTTTTATTTTTCTCTTATTCAAGTTGCTGTGTTTCCTTATTTTTTCAAGAATTCTGTTTCCTGTTATCTCTGTTCTAAACCTGTAATTGAATTTGTTGTTGTTCCCCATGTTGCTGCCTGTTCCTAAGATTAGCATTGACTCTAAGGTCTGAACTAGGGTCAATATCCAACCCCTCATGCAGAACATGAGGCAAACTCCCCCCTTTGGTAACCCCTTCCTGCAAGTTAGTGGCTTTCTCCTGACACCCCCCATCCATACCTCCAACAACTTCTCCAGAAAAACTGTAACAACCCTAAAAATGACTATGCTAAGTAATGCTTAATGTGTCTAGAATGCCTACGATTAGACCGGGTTCACACGGATTGATGCGCGTAGAACCAGACCTCTGAACTCTTACTACAGCCAAGCTAAATAACTTGGGGAGTTAGTTGAGCTAGGAAAGGTTAGGTCAAACCATGTAGGGGTCTCGAATGCGAAGATTTACTCGAATAAGTCTTTACCGGACTTAAAATGGAAAAATCTTAGGTTTGGAGGGTCTAGGGGTAAAATGGTATTTTTCCAAGCTAAGGGTAGAATCGTAATTACCCTAAATATATAATTAATTATTTAATTAATAAGGTGAAGGGGCATTTTGGGGAGAGAGGGCCGAAAATTGGCTCTTGAAGTGAAGTCTTGCTCCACCCGGCTTCGAACCTAGGTGGAAGCAATGAATTAAATTTGTTTTTAATTTAAGTTGGTAAATTAATGGAATTAATTTATATTTATTATTTATTAGCTGATTTAAAATAAAAGGAAATCAGATTTTTAATAATTAAATAAAACCTTATTTGACTAAGTCCTAAACTAGACTCCTAAGCCTAAGAAAACTCTTCTCTCCCACGCTCATCTCTCTTTCTCATGTCTCTATCACTCTCATTCACGTTCTCTCTGCCAAAATAACTTCAAAAAATAGTAGGTAAACCAAAGTTCTTCACACTTGAAGAACGTACCATGAAAATATAAGAAAACAAACGTTAATCAATCACGTAGGCAAAGAGAAGGTTTTCCGTCGAGTTTGGTGTTGAACTTTTGGTGTTGGACGTGTGTTTGGAGGAGTTCTTCGGACATAAAGTCGAGGTTTGAACGTCAAAAAGGTATGGGTTCTCTTCTCTCTTGGTCCCTTTCCCAATAGACCCCTAAGGTTCAGATGAATCTATTTCGAAAACTAGGATTGTTCCCCGTTGCATGTCCCTGTCACTAGATCCCATTGAATCATAGGTTGGTTATGTTTGCTGGTAGAAAACTAGGGATGAAACGTGTTTTCATGATGATTATGTGTTTATATGTATGCTCGGAATTATGTGAATTATGTTGATGTCTTTCCGAAAATGTAACTACGTGCCTCGGGTTAAGGCTCTAAAATGTGATGTTGTGGTTGTATTTCATGTAAAAATGTTTATGTAAAATCGTGATGTTCATATGAGATGAAATGTGGCTGATTTGAATGATAATCTCTTGGCTAAATGAATCCATGAAAAGGCATCTAAAACGTTCTAAATGCACTATGAAATTCCCCTAAGAACTAACGTGCAATGTAATGAAAAGGAAGCTGAAAATGTAACTCAATTTTCCAGCACATTGTTGATTAATTACAGCCAAGTTAAGTGGATTAAAATGTCATGAAAAGTGAAGAAAAACAAGTGAGGTCATTGAGGGTCGAACCCGTGACCTCACCACGTAAAAGTTGTGAAAATAAAGAAGTGAAAAATAATGTGAGAAGGGGGAATCGAATAGGGGTCTTGGCAGGAAAATAAGCTATGAAAAATAAGTAATGATAGGAGTGGGATTCAAACCCACAACCTCTCAGACAACTTAAGGAGAAACAAAAAGAAAAGAAATGTGAGGCGTGGGAATCAAACCCACGACCTCTAGGAAGTAAAGGAGAATTAAGAAAATGAAAAGAAAAGAAATGTGAGGTGTGGGAATCGAACCCACGACCTCTAGGCAGTAAAGGAGAATTAAGAAAATGAAAAGAAAAGAAATGTGAGGCATGGAAATCGAACCCACGACCTCTAGCCAGTAAAGGAGAATTAAAAATAAAAATAAAAGAAATGTGAGGCAAGGGAATTGAACCCACGACCTCTAGGCATTAGAGGCAAATTAAAAGAAAAATAAAGAGATGTTGTGGGGGTTTGATCCCACAACCTCACGGTCAACTCGAGAAAGTCAAGGAAAAACAAATAAAAAAATAAAAGGGGTTGTGAGTGTTCGATCCCACAACACCTCGGCCGAGGAAGAGAGAGTTTAAAGAAAACAAATTAAAAGAAAATGAGGTTGTGAGGGTTCGATCCCACATCCTCTCAATCCCATTGAACGAAAAATGAAGAGAAAAACTAAGGGAAAAATAAAATGAAGGTGTTGGGGCTCGATCTTGGGTCCCCAAGACGTGTGGACTAAAATAAATAAATGAAAAAAATGTAAGTGTTGTCCAAGGGATTCGAAATTGAATTCCCTTGCCCAAATTCCGTATTGATACATAACTCATACGTGAATCAAATGTTCAAGAATAATGCCGCCTACTTAGATCAAAATTGAGATCTTGGCATACATACAAGATGCATAAGTCTTTTACCACATAATCTTAGGAAGATATGAATCACTTAAACAAACTATGATTGAAGCCTCATGGCTTGTATGTATAGACCCATAAATCTAACATACGTTTAAAAATCACTGAACCTAAGATGTATGTAATGAAATGATGTAAACCTAGAAGGGTTAAGTACGAGTGTAAAACACACTAAATGGCCAAGTGTATTGGCATAGGATGAAATGAATATTATGTAATGAAATGAAGCAACCCTAGAAGGGTTAAGTGAGAGTTTGAAACACACAAATGGCCAAGTGCATTGGCATATGATGAAATGAACATTCACGTAAAAAGGGGTGAGTAATTATAAAGAGCAAATGTGTTAATGTTAATGAATGTGGTGACAACATGATAAGAGGCTAATGTGAAAGATGAGAGCAATCTCAAATGAGCCTAAGTAAATGGTACCAAAACGTACTCACCTATGAGAGTGTAAAGTTAATGAAGAAACCAGTCTCTATGAACACTCTAATGAAAGTATTGAGAATAATGTATACTTAATACTAATGATGAGATGAGAAATCATCTATTGAGCTATGATGTCCTCATACTAGAAGCCAACTTCCATGACGTATGAGTTGAATGAAATGGAACTTTATACTGAGCACTGATAGGCTAGCTATGAGCGGTGATGCCTTCTTTCGAGAAGGGCGGAGGTTCACGTAACTCTCATGAGATGAGACTGTCTGGTATGCCGGGTATGGATCTCCTTATATCTCCTAGTCTTCAAACCTATACTGCCAATATAGGGATCTGACGGGGTTCAATTCCTATGTACGCTAGCATGTTTTGGGTCACTTTGGCCGGTGATTCCACCTCTATTTGGTGTGGGGGAGACACTGGATTTCATGATGCTCACATGATCTATGTCGGTTAAAGTTAAAGTTCCCAATGAATGAATGAGGCCAGCCTCAAATGATATACATAATGAAATGAACGATACCAAAGATGTTAGGATAGGATAATCAAGAGTGAGCTAGACTCAAGTAATAACACTAGGTTATTCTTGTTCATTGCACAACAAACCCGATGAGAGTCTTAAATTACATCCTAGGTATAGCTGGTGTTTACACTAGCTTATAAATGAATAAAATGAAGTATGTACGAATGAATGAAACAAACTCTGTGTTTTCTAAAGAAGGCTCCCTAGTTGAGGTCCCATGTTAAGCCCTTATTTTGGGAAGTCATAATGTTAAGTCTATGATTCCAAGGTCTCATGGCATATGAATAAATGGTATGAAAGATGTTATGTGTTATATGCATTATGATATGTGCTATGTGTAAGATGTTATGTGCTGTGTGCAATATGATAAGAATGATTATGCATGTTACTCTCATGGCATGACTTTCCTAATCCAAATTTGGAAAGCTCACTAACTTTCCTAATCCCAATTTGGCAAGTCCACTGACTTGACTTTCCATAATCATGTTGTTAATAAAGAGCTATTCTTACTCATGCATGTCCTTGGTGTGTGCTTGCATATACCCATACTTAGTACAAGTGTGTACTAATCCCATAAAACTCTATATTTTTAGGTGCAGGCTCAGGTGGACGCTAGAGCTTACAGGTTGACGTTGCAGCTATCCGGATGTGGAGCTTTCATCCAGAATTGGTAGGCCCTCATGCTTTCGAGGATGTCTACAGTTACTATATAGCTTAGATGCAGGCTTTAGCTAGTGGAGTATGTTCTACTAGTGTTTCTTTCCGTTTTTATTTCAGACATTGTATTGGTGCCATTTTGGCAATTATACATTTAATGCAGTATTGAACTATTTCTTTCAGTTGATAATCTTAATGTTAGATGGTTGATTGTTAACATTAAGAATGTAAGAAGAATGACCTTTATGCATGTTAAGAAACAAAAAGTTTCAAATTTTCCGCTAAAATTAACCTAGATGAAGTAAGAATGACGTAAGTAGGCTTGTCTGCGACCTTTGAGAGGTCAACGACGCTGGTCTCATCTGGGTCTACACTCCGGTCGTGACAAAGTTGGTATCAAAGCCCTAGTTTAAATTCCGAGAATAATAAGTTCACATCAACTACATTGAATAGTTTCTAAGTCATGGTAGTGAAGTGCACCACTATCCTGAATTAGAGACTGCATTATGCGTAGGAAAATTTCCCTTCTTCTACTCTTTATCATGCTGTCTAGATCTTTGTCACTTTGTGTCATTCTAAGTATCTAACTTCCTTCTTGTGTGCGCACGCAGAATAATACACACAAGAATTAGGATGGTCAAGTGGTCTAAGGCGGCAGACTCAAGATATGGCATTCCCAAGAAGGGGCAGTGATAGAAATGCCCAGCGTGAACGAAAGACGTTTGATAAGAGTGGTTGTTCGCATGGAGGTGAGTGGATGGTACATTCTAAAGCCTGATATAAGTATTGATGAAGAGGAGAAGGCTAAGTTGTGCTTACTAGCTCAAGGAGATGGCTTAGGTATGGATTACTTCATAAATGCTAGACTACCATAGACTATCGAAATAGGGTAGTAAGGTTAAGTTTCCGAATAAGTTAGAGTTAAAATGAATTCATGTTTGCATGTCATGTTGCTGTTTTTGTATAGCATGGACATGATTTTTGTGTTGCATGAGTTGTGAGGTGCATCAAGTTAAGTGCGATTGAGAAAGAAGTTCCTCAATCTCAAATATGAAGCTTCAGATAAGCTTGAGTAATATGCATTATCCAGAGTAAGTGTGAAACAGAAATTCACAAGGAGTAAAGTCTCAAGTATGTTAACATATCTTCGAAAATCACCCTCTTTATTTTAAAATGATGTGTAGTGTCATTCGGGGATGAGTGTTTCTAAGGTGGGATAATGTAATAACCCTAAAAATGACTATGCTAAGTAATGCTTAATGTGTCTAGAATGCCTACGATTAGACCGGGTTCACACAGATTGATGCACGTAGAACAGACCTCTGAACCCTTGCTACAGCCAAGCCAACTAACTTGGGGAGTTAGTTGCGCTAGGAAAGGTTGGGTCCAACCATGTAGGGCTCTCGAATGAGAAGATTTACTCGAATGAGTCTTTACCGGACTTAAAAAGGAAAAATCTTAGGTTTGGAGGGTCTAGGGGTAAAATGGTATTTTTCCAGGCTAAGGGTAGAATCGTAATTACCCTAAATATATAATTAATTATTTAATTAATAAGGTGAAGGGGCATTTTGGGGAGAGAGGGCCAAAAATTGGCTCTTGAAGTGAAGTCTTGCTCCACCCGGCTTCGAACCTAGGTGGAAGCAATGAATTAAATTTGTTTTTAATTTAAGTTGGTAAATTAATGTAATTAATTTATATTTATTATTTATTAGCTGATTTAAAATAAAAGGAAATCAGATTTTTAATAATTAAATAAAACCTTCTTTGACTAAGTCCTAAACTAGACTCCTAAGCCTAAGAAAACTCTTCTCTCCCACGCTCATCTCTCTCTCACACCTCTCTATCACTCTCATTCACGTTCTCTCTGCCAAAATAGCTTCAAAAAACAGTAGGTAAACCAAAGTTCTTCACACTTGAAGAACTCACCACGAAAATATAAGAAAAGAAACGTTAATCAATCACGTAGGCAAAGAGAAGGTTTTCCGTCGAGTTTGGTGTTGAACTTTTGGTGTTGGACGTGTGTTTGGAGGAGTTCTTCGGGCATAAAGTCGAGGTTTGAACGTCAAAAAGGTATGTGTTCTCTTCTCTCTTGGTCCCTTTCCCAATAGACCCCTAACGTTAAGATGAATCTATTTTGAAAACTAGGATTGTTCCCCGTTGCATGTCCCTGTCACTAGATCCCATTGAATCATAGGTTGGTTATGTTTGCTGGTAGAAAACTAGGGATGAAACGTGTTTTCATGATGATTATGTGTTTATATGTATGCTCGGAATTATGTGAATTATGTTGATGTCTTTCCAAAAATGTAACTATGTGCCTCGGGTTAAGGCTCTAAAATGTGATGTTGTGGTTGTATTTCATGTAAAAATGTTTATGTAAAATCGTGATGTTCATATGAGATGAAATGTGGCTGATTTGAATGATAATCTCTTGGCTAAACGAATCCATGAAAATGCATCTAAAACGTTCTAAATGCACTCTGAAATTCCCCTAAGAACTAACGTGCAATGTAATGAAAAGGAAGCTGAAAATGTAACTCAATTTTCCAGCACTTTGTTGATTAATTACAACCAAGTTAAGTGGTTTAAAATGTCATGAAAAGTGAAGAAAAACAAGTAAGGTCATTGAGGGTCGAACCCGTGACCTCACCACGTAAAAGTTGTGAAAATAAAGAAGTGAAAAATAATGTGAGAAGGGGGAATCGAACAGGGGTCTTGGCAGGAAAATAAGCTATGAAAAATAAGGAATGATAGGAGTGGGATTCGAACCCACAACCTCTCAGACAACTTAAGGAGAAATAAAAAGAAAAGAAATGTGAGGCGTGGGAATCGAACCCACGACCTCTAGGAAGTAAAGGAGAATTAAGAAAATGAAAAGAAAAGAAATGTGAGGTGTGGGAATCGAACCCACGACCTCTAGGCAGTAAAGGAGAATTAAGAAAATGAAAAGAAAAGAAATGTGAGGAGTGGGAATCAAACCCACGACCTCTAGGTAGTAAAGGAGAATTAAAAATGAAAATAAAAGAAATGTGAGGCATGGGAATTGAACCCACAACCTCTAGGCATTAGAGGCGAATTAAAAGAAAAATAAAGAGAGGTTGTGGGGTTTTGATCCCACAACCTCACGGTCAACTCGAGAAAGTCAAGGAAAAACAAATAAAAAAATACAAGGGGCTGTGGGGGTTCGATCCCACAACCCCTCGGCCAAGGAAGAGAGAGTTTAAAGAAAACAAATTAAAAGAAAATGAGGTTGTGAGGGTTCGATCCCACATCCTCTCAATCCCATTGAGCGAAAAATGAAGAGAAAAATTAAGGGAAAAATAAGATGAAGGTGTTGGGGCTCGATCTTGGGTCCCCAAGCCGTGTGGACCAAAATAAATAAATGAAAAAAACGTAAGTGTTGTCCAAGGGATTCGAAATTGAATTCCCTTGCCCAAATTCCGTATTGATACATAAGTCATACGTGAATCAAATGTTCAAGAATAATGCCGCCTACTTAGATCGAAATTGAGATCTTGGCATACATACAAGATGCATAAGTCTTTTACCACATAATCTTAGGAAGATATGAATCACTTAAACGAACTATGATTGAAGCCTCATGGCTTGTATGTATAGACCCATAAATCTAACTACGTTTAAAAATAACTGAACCTAAGATATATGTAATGAAATGATGTAAAACTAGAAGGGTTAAGTACGAGTGTAAAACACACTAAATGGCCAAATGTATTGGCATACGATAAAATGAATATTTTGTAATGAAATGAAGAAACCCTAGAAGGGTTAAGTAAGAGTGTGAAACACACAAATGGCCAAGTGCATTGGCATATGATGAAATGAACATTCACGTAAAAAGGGGTGAGTAATTATGAAGAGCAAATGTGTTAATATTAATGAATGTGGTGACAACATGATAAGAGGCTAATGTGAAAGATGAGAGCAATCTCAAATGATCCTAAGTAAATGGTACCAAAACGTACTCACCTATGAGAGTGTAAAGTTAATGAAGAAACCAGTCTCTATGAACACTCTAATGAAAGTATTGAGAATAATGTATACTTAATACTAATGATGAGATGAGAAATCATCTATTGAGCTATGATGTCCTCATACTAGAATCCAGCTTCCATGACGTATGAGTTGAATGAAATGGAACTTTATACTGAGCACTGATAGGCTAGCTATGAGCGGTGATGCCTTCTTTCGGGAAGGGCGGAGGTTCACGTAACTCTCATTAGATGAGACTGTCCGGTATGCCGGGTATGGGTCTCCTTATATCTCCTAGTCTCCGAAACCTATACTGCCAATATAGGGATCTGACGGGGTTCAATTCCCATGTACGCTAGCATGTTTTGGGTCACTTTGGCTGGTGATTCCACCTCTTTTCGGTGTGGGGGAGACACTGGATTTCATGATGCTCACATGATCTATGTCGGTTAAAGTTAAAGTTCCCAATGAATGAATGCGGCCAGCCTCAAATGATATACATAATGAAATGAACGATACCAAAGATGTTAGGATAGGATATTCAAGAGGTGAGCTAGACACAAGTAATAACACTAGGTTATTCTTGTTCATTGCACAACAAACCCGATGAGAGTCTTAAATTACATCCTAGGTATAGCTGGTGTTTACACTAGCTTATGAATGAATGAAATGAAGTATGTACGAATGAATGAAGCAAACTCTGTGTTTTCTAAAGAAGGCTCCCTAGTTGAGGTCCCATATGTTGAGCCCTCATTTTGGGAAGTCATAATGTTAAGTTTATGATTCCAAGGTCTCATGGCATATGAATAAATGGTATGAAAGATGTTATGTGTTATATGCAATATGATATGTGCTATGTGTAAGATGTTATGTGCTGTGTGCAATATGATAAGAATGATGATGCATGTTACTCTCATGGAATGACTTTCCTAATCCAAATTTGGAAAGGTCACTAACTTTCCTAATCCCAATTTGGCAAGTCCACTGACTTGACTTTCCATAATCATGTTGTTAGGAAAGAGCTATTCTTACTCATGCACGTCCTTGGTGTGTGCTTGCATATACCCATACTTAGTACAAGTGTGTACTAATCCCATACAACTCTATATTTTTAGGTGCAGGCATAGGTGGACGCTAGAGCTTACAGGTTGACGTTGCAGCTATCCGGATATGGAGCTTTCATCCGGAATTGGTAGGCCCTCATGCTTTCGAGGATGTCTACCGTTACTATATAGCTTAGATGCAGGCTTTAGCTAGTGGATTATGTTCCACTAGTGTTTCTTTCCGTTTTTATTTCAGACATTGTATTGGTGCCATTTTGGCAATTATACATTTAATGCAGTATTGAACTATTTCTTTCAGTTGATAATCTTAATGTTAGATGGTTGATTGTTAACATTATGAATGTAAGAAGAATGACCTTTATGCATGTTAAGAAATAAAAAGTTTCAAATTTTTCGCTAAAATTAACCTAGATGAAGTAAGAATGACGTAAGTAGGCTTGTCTGCGACCTCTGAGAGGTCAACGACGCTGGTCTCATCTGGATCTACACTCCGGTCGTGACAAAGTTTGTATCAAAGCCCTAGTTTAAATTCCGAGAATAATAAGTTCACATCAACCACATTGAATAGTTTCTAAGTCATGGTAGTGAAGTGCACCACTATCCTGAATTAGAGACTGCATTATGCGTAGGAAAATTTCCCTTCTTCTACTCTTTATCGTGCTGTCTAGAGCTTTGTCACTTTGTGTCATTCTAAGTATCTAACTTCCTTCTTGTGTGCGCACGCAAAATAATACACACAAGATTTAGGATGGTCAAGTGGTCTAAGGCGCCATACTCAAGATATGGCATTCCCAAGAAGGGGCAGTGATAGAAATTCCCAGCGTGAACGAAAGACGTTTGATAAGAGTGGTTGTTCACATGGAGGTGAGTGGATGGTAGGTTCTAAAGCCTGATATGAGTATTGATGAAGAGGAGAAGGCTAAGTTGTGCTTACTAGCTCAAGGAGATGGCTTAGGTATGGATTACTTCATAAATGCTAGACTACCATAGACTATCGAAACAGGGTAGTAAGGTTAAGTTTCCAAATAAGTTAGAGTTAAAATGAATTCATGTTTGCGTGTCATGTTGCTGTTTTTGTATAGCGTGGACATGATTTTTGTGTTGCATGAGTTGTGAGGTGCATCAAGTTAAGTGCGATTGAGAAGGAAGTTTCTCAATCTCAAATATGAAGCTTCAGATAAGCTTGAGCAATATGCATTATCCAGAGTAAGTGTGAAACTGAAATTCACAAGGAGTAAAGTCTCAAGTATGTTAAGATATCTTCGAAAATCACCCTCTTTATTTTAAAATGATGTGTAGTGTCATTCGGGGACGAATGTTCCTAAGGTGGGATAATGTAACAACCCTAAAAATGACTATGCTAAGTAATGCTTAATGTGTCTAGAATGCCTACGATTAGACCGGGTTCACACAGATTGATGCGCGTAGAACCAGACCTCTGAACCCTTGCTACAGCCAAGCCAACTAACTTGGGGAGTTAGTTGAGCTGTAAAGGTTGGGTCCAATCATGTATGGCTCTCGAATACGAAGATTTACTCGAAGGACTCTTTACCGGACTTAAAAAGGAAAAATCTTAGGTTTGGAGGGTGTAGGGGTAAAATGGTCTTTTTCCAGGCTAAGGGTAGTATCGTAATTACCCTAAATATATTATTAATTATTTAATTAATAAGGTGGAGGGGCATTTTGGAGAGAGAGGGCAGAAAATTTGCTCTTGAAGTGAAGTCTTGCTCCACCCGGCTTCGAACCTAGGTGGAAGCAATGAATTAAATTTATTTTTCATTTAAGTTGGTAAATTAATGTAATTAATTTATATTTATTATTTATTAGCTGATTTAAAATAAAAGGAAATCAGATTTTTAATAATTAAATAAAACCTTATTTGACTAAGTCCTAAACTAGACTCCTAAGCCTAAGAAAACTCTTCTCTCCCACGCTCATCTCTCTCTCTCACATCTCTATCACTCTCATTCACGTTCTCTTTGCCAAAATAACTTCAAAAAACAGTAGGTAAACCAAATTCACACTTGAAGAACTCACCACGAAAATATAAGAAAACAAACGTTAATCAATCACGTAGGCAAAGAGAAGGTTTCCTGTCGAGTTTGGTGTTGAACTTTTGGTGTTGGACGTGTGTTTGGAGGAGTTCTTCGGGCAGCAAGTCTAGTTTTGAACGTCAAAAAGGTATGGGTTCTCTTCTCTCTTGGTCCCTTTCCCAAGAGACCCCTAAGGTTCAGACGAATCTATTCCGAAAACTAGGATTGTTCCCCGTTGCATGTCCCTGTCACTAGCTCCCATTGAATCATAGGTTGGTTATGTTTGCTGGTAGAAAACTAGGGATGAAACGTGTTTTCGTGATGATTATGTGTTTATATGTATGCTCGGAATTATGTGAATTATGTTGATGTCTTTCCGAAATTGTAACTATGTGCCTCGGGTTAAGGCTCTAAATGTGATGTTATGGTTGTATTTCATGTACAAATGTTTATGTAAAATCGTGATGTTCATATGAGATGAAATGTGGCTGATTTGAATGATAATCTCTTGGCTAAACGAATCCATGAAAATGCATCTAAAACGTTCTAAATGCACTATGAAATTCCCCTAAGAACTAACGTGCAATGTGTCACGACAGAAATTTAGACCCCAGACGAGACTGGCGTCGTTGACCTCTCAGAGGTCGCAGACAAGCCTACATATGTCATTCTTACTTCATCTAGGTTAATTTTAGCGGAAAATTTGAAACTTTTTGTTTCTTAACTTACTTATTAAACATTCTCATTAATACATAATTGTTCACCATCAACAATCTAATATTAAGATCATCAAATTTAAGAAATACTGTAATATAGTAATAATGATGTACTTGCCAAAATGGCACCAATACAATGTCTGAATAAAACAGGAAAGAAACGCTAGTGGAACATGTTTCACTAGCTCAACTCTAAAACTAAGCTAGAATATAAATGGCAACATCCTCAAAATGCATGAGGACCTACCAAGTCCGGATGAATGCTCGATGTTCGGATAGCTTCAGCGTCAACCTGTAGCTCCAGCGTCCACCTGTGCCTGCACCTAAAATTGTAGAGTTGTATAGGGTTAGTACACACTTGTACTAAGTATGGGTATATGCAAGCACACACAAAGGACATGCATGAGAAAAGATAGCTCTTTCCTAACAACATGATTATGGAAAGTCAAGTCAGTGGACTTGCCAAATTGAGATTAGGAAAGTTAGTGAACCTTCGAAATTTGGATTAGGAAAGTCAGTGAACTTTCCAAATTTGGATTAGGAAAGTCAGTGAACTTTCCAAATTTGGATTAGGAAAGTCAGTGAGCTTTGCAAATTTGGATTAGGAAAGTCATGCCATTAGAGTAACATGCATCCTCATAATTATCATATTACACACAACACATAACATCTTACACATAGCACATATCATATTGCATATAGCACATAACATCTTTTCATATGCCATGAGACCTTGGAATCATGGACTTAACATTAAGACTTTCCAAAATGAGGGCTCAACATATGGGACCTCAACTAGGGAGTCTTCATTAGAAAATACAGAGTCTGCTTCATTCATTCATACATACTTCACTTCATTTAATTCATAGGCCAGTGTAAACACCAGCTATACCTAGGGTGTAGTTTAAGACTTTCATCGGGTTTGGTGTGCAATGATCAAGAATAACCTAGTGTGATTACCTGAGTCTAGCTCACCTCTTGATTATCCTATCCTAACACCTTTGGTATCATTCATTTCATTATGTGCTTCATTTGAGGCTGGCCTCATTTATTCATTGGGAACTTTAACTTTAACCGACATAGATCATGTGAGCATCATCAAATCTAGTGTCTCCCCCACACCGAAAAGAGGTGGAATCACCGGCCAAGGTGATCCAAAACATTCTAGCGTACATGGAAATTAACCCCGTCAAATCCCTATATTGGTAGTATAGGTTCAAAGACCAGGATATATAAGGAGACCCATACCCGGCAAGCCGGACAGTCTCATCTCATGAGAGTTACGTGAACCTCCGCCCTTCCCGAAAGAAGGCATCACCGCTCATAGCTAGCCTATCAGTGCTCAGTATAAAGTTCCATTACATCCAACTCATACGTCATGGAAGCTGGATTCTAGTATGAGGACATCATAGCTCAATAGATGCTTTCTCATCTCATCATTAGTATTAAGTGTGTTAATCTTAATACTTTCATTAGAGTGTTCATAGAGACAGGTCTCTTCATTAACTTACACTCTCATATGTGAGTACGTTTTGGTAACATTTACTTAGGCTCATTTGAGATTGTTCTCATCTTTCACATTAGCCTCATATCATGTTGTCACCACATTCATTAACATTATCACACTTACTCTTCATAATTACTCACCCTTTTTTACGTGAATGTTCATTTCATCATATGCCAATGCACTTGGCCATTTGTGTGTTTCACACTCTTACTTAACCCTTCTAGGGTTTCATCATTTCATTAAATAATAATCATTTCATTGTATGCCAATGCATTTGGCCATTTAGTGTGTTTTACACTCGTACTTAACCGTTCTAGGGTTATATCATTTCATTACATACATCTTAGGTTCACTTCTTTTAAACGTGCTAGACTTATGAGTCTATACACACAAGCCATGAGGCTTCATTCATAGTTCGTTAAGTGATTCATACATTCCTAAGATTATGTAGTACAAGACTTATGTATCTTGTATATATATATGCGAAGATCTTGATTTCGATCTAAGTAGGTGGCATTGTTCTTGGATATTTAATTCACGTATGACTTATGTATCAATACGAAAGTTTGGGCAAGGAAACCCAAGTAACATTTACATTTTTCATTGATTTTACTTTTAATCTCCATGACATTGGGACTCTAGATGGAACCCCAACATTAACATTGTATCTTTAGTCTTCTACTTGGTTTTCCTCTTAATTTGGCCGAAGGGTTGTGGGTTCGAACCCCCACAACCCCTTTTTATTTTTCATTAACATCTCATTGCCCCTTTTCCCCCAAACCAAGAGGTTGTGGGATCAAACCCCCACAACCTCTTTTATTTTATCCTTATATTCGCTGGAAATTGGGAGGTTGTGGGTTCGAACCCCCACAGCCTCCTTATTTAAATTTTATATTCACTGAGGCTGTGAGGTTGTGGGTTCGAACCTCCACAGCCTCCTATTTTTATTTTTAATTAATGTTTGCTTAACTAGGCTTTTAGGCAGTGAGGTTGTGGGATAGATCCCCCACAGCCTCACTTTATTTTCTTAATTTTTTCGCTCCTCTCCTTTCCAGCCTTGAGGTCGTGGGTTCGATTCCCACGCCTCACATCTTCTTTTACTTTAATTTTCTCTTCTCTCATTCGCAGCCTGGAGTTCGTGGGTTCGATTCCCACGTCTCCCATTTATTTACTTAAATTATTTCCCTCTCCTTTCCCAACCAGTAGCCTGAGTTCGATTCCCCCCAGCCCCATTTTTCATCTCTTTTTCGCCAATTACAGTAGCTACACGGGTGAGGTCACAGGTTTGAATCCTGGTGTCCTCACCCTTTTAAAACTCATTAAATTTCCAGATTTCTCTATTAAACTTTAGCCTAAATTAACATTGCATAGTTGCTGGAAATTTTGGTCATTTTTAATTCATTTTTATCAACGTTTTTACTTGATTCATAGGGTGTATTCATATACCATTTTAACATATTTTTAGGCGCATCTTTCATAGGTTTATTTGGCTAAAATATTGTTATTCAATCAACCACAATTCGTTACAATGAACATCACGTTGTGTACAACTTTTGCACATAAAATACAAGATTAAACATGCCATTTCACGCCTCCAACAGTGACTAAGTTCACTGCCACACGTTGCACACACACATCACTTTTTCACATGATTTCGGACAACATATTCAATATTCACATAATTCCGAACATGCATACTTAAACATAAACATCACGAAAATACATGTCATCCCTACTTTGTACCAGCAAACATACCCTATAATTCAAAGGGAGCTAGTGACAGGGACATGCAACGGGGAACAACCCTAGTTTTCGGAATGAATATCTTGAACCTTAAGGGGTCTCTTGGGAAAGGGACCAAGAGAGAAGAAACCCATACCTTATTTGATTGTTCAAACGTTGAAGTTGCTGCCCAAATCTTTCTCCAAAACCACGTCCAACTCACCTAAAGTTTCACCACCAACTCGACGGAATCTCCCCTTGCCTTAACGTTTTTGATTAGCTTGCTTTCTTAGATTTTTTTGTTAGTTCTTCAAGTGTGAAGAACTTTTGTTATAGCTTCTGTTCTTCACGTTAATTGGAAGAGAGAAATAGTGAAAGAGAATGAAGAAACGTGAGAGATGAACGTGAGAGAGAGTGTTAAGCGTGAAGTTGTTTAGGCTTAGATAATGACTTAGTCAACTTAGGACTCTCCTTAATATTTAAAAATCTTATTTAATTAATTATACGTGAAAGGACCATTTTGCCCTTACAAAAATCAGATTTTAACTAATAAGTAAATCACCAATTTGTTGCTTCCAATAGGGCTCGAACTCGGGTGACACCATTTCGTGAAAATGGGTCACTACGGGTCAACCCAACCCGAACCGGTTCTTTAACTAAATTAATTAATTAATTCCTTAGGTAATTACGATATTACCCTTGGCCTGGAAAAGACCATTTTACCCCTGGACCCTCAAAACTTAAGATTTCCTCTTTTTATGTCTGGTAAAGACTCCTTCGATTAAATCTTCGTTTTTGAGAGCCCTACATGGTTGGTTCCAACCTTTACAAGCTCAACTAACTCCCTAAGTTAGTTGGCTTGGCCGTAGTAAGGGTTCTGAGGTGTGGTTCTACGCGTATCAATCCGTACAAACCTTGGTCTAGTCGCAAGCATTCTTGACACCTTAAGCATTTATCTTATTCATTTTTAGGGTTGTTACATTATCCCCCCCTTAGGAACATTCGTCCCCGAATGACACTACCACTACATATCGTAAAGCCAGTCAGATCATAACATAATCACTATGCACAGTCAAGCAATAGCAACAAAATATTGAGAGATAAGGAAACTTAGACTTAAGAGTAGGAAGTCTAACCTCAAGATCTAAAAAGATGAGGGTAGCGAGATCTCATGTCGGCCTCAGCCTCCCACATAGCACCCTCAACAAGATGATTTCTCCACAATACCTTCACTGTGGCAATCTCCTTGTTCCTCAGCCGCTTGACCTGTCTGTCTAAGATCTCAACAGGTACCTCCTCATAAGACAAGTCTTCATCAACCCCCAAACCTGTCATAGGTAGAATCCATGCTGGATCAAATAGGCACTTCTTCAACATAGAAACATAAAAGACTGGATGAACAGAAGCTAGCTCCGCAGGCAATGCTAACTCATAGGCCACCTTACCCACACGCTGTAGGATCTCATATGGCTCAACATACCTCGGACTCAGCTTCCCTTTTCTACCAAATCTCATCACCCCTTCATAGGTGATATCTTCAAGTAAACCTGGTCACCAACATCAAATTATAAGGGCCGCTTTCTGTTGTGTGCATAAGACTTCTGTCGGCTGTAAGCAGTAGCCAACCTGTCCCTAATCACTCTGACATTCTCTAAGGCCTCATGAATGATCTCTGGACCCAAAATGGATGACTCTCCAACCTCGAACCACCCAACTAGAGATCTACACCTCCTACCATACAGTGCCTCAAACGGTGCCATCCCAATGCTGGAGTGATAGCTATTATTATACGAGAACTCTATCAATGGCAGATGGTCATCCCAGCTACCTCTGAAGTCAATCACACACGCTCTCAACATGTCCTCCAATGTCTGAATGGTGCGCTCTGCCTGCCTATCAGTCTGAGTATGAAAGGCAGTACTAAGCTTTACTTGCGTGCCCAAGCTCTTCTGGAAAGATCTCCAGAAATGTGAAGTAAACTGAGCTCTTCTATCTGAAATGATAGACTAAGGAATCCCATGCCATCTCACAATCTCATCTATATAGAGTCTCGCATAATCCTTGGCTCTGTAAGTAGACTTCACAGGGATAAAGTGGGCAGACTTAGTCAATCTGTCCACAATAACCCATATGGAGTCATACTGTCTCCTAGTCCTCGGAAGACCAACCACGAAGTCCATATTAATGGCCTCCCACTTCCAAGTCGGAACCTCAATAATCTGAGTCAGACAGTCAGGCTTAAGATGTTCTGCCTTAACCTGCTGACAATTAGGACACTTGGCCACATATTCTGCAATGTCCTTCTTCATGCCATCCCACTAATAAATTTGCTTAAGATCATGATACATCTTAGTGGAACCTGGATGTATGGAAAATCTGGAACCATGGGTCTCTGCAACAATCCTGGTCCGCAAATCATCCACATCTGGTACACATAGCCTGTCCTGGTATCTAAGTATGCCATCACCTCCCAAAGCGAAAGACTCATTCATCTTCATCAACACTGAGTCCTTTAGCTCCATCAACACAGGATCTAGATGCTAACCCTACTTGACTTCAACTATCAAGGATGATTCAGAACTAGGATGAACTGAAACACCCCCACTAGTAGAGTCAACCAATCGCACACCCAGTCTGGCGAGTTTGTGTACATCTTTAACCAGCTCCTTCTTCTCATACTCAACGTGGGTTGTACTTCCCATGCTCATCCTGCTCAAAGCATCAGCTACAACATTAGCCTTACCTGGATGGTAGTGAACATTCATGTCATAATCTTTCAACAGCTCCAACCATCTCCGCTGACGTAGATTCAACTCCCGCTGTGTGAACACGTAATGGTGACTCTTGTGGTCTGTGAATACATCCACATGCACTCCATACAAGTAGTGCCTCCACAGCTTCAGTGCAAACACCACAGCTGCCAACTCCAGGTCATGAGTGGGATAATTCTTCTCATGAACCTTGAGCTGTCTGGACGCATAGGCTATCACCTTACCAACCTGCATAAGAACACAACACAAACCAACCCTAGATGCATCACAATAAATAGTGTAATTCTCACCACACTTAGGCTAAGTAAGCACTGGTGCTGAAGTGAGTCTGTCGTTGAGCTTCTAGAAACTTCTCTCACAAGTCTTCGTCCATTCAAACTTGGCTTTCATCTTAGTCAAAGCTGTTAATGGGGCAGCAATGGAAGAAAAGCCCTCCACGAACCTGCGGTAGTAACCAGACAATCCCAAAAAGCTACGGATGTCAGTGGGAGTAAGAGGCTTTGGCTTGTTCTTCACAGCCTCAGTCTTCCTGGGATCAACCTCCACGCCCTGATCGGACACAACATGACCCAGGAAGGTCACTCATCAAAGCCAAAATTCACACTTGCTGAATTTGGCATACAGCTGATGTTGTCTAAGTACATGCAAGGTTAATCTCAAATGTTGTTCATGCTCTTCCTTGGTCCTAGAGTAGATGAGAATGTCATCAATGAATACTATGACGAAAGAGTCAAGGTATTCACAGAAGACTCGATTTATGAGGTCCATAAATGCAGCAGGTGCATTCGGAAGACCAAATGACATGACTAAGAACTCATAGTGACCATAATGGGTACGAAAGGCTATCTTTGGGATATCTCCATCCCTAACCCTAAGCTGATGATACCCTGAACGAAGATCAATCTTAAAGAAGAAACTAGACCCTTGGAGCTGATCAAACAAATCATCTATTCTGGGAAGTGGATACTTATTCTTTATAGTGACTTTTTTGAGCTGCCGATAATCGATACACATTCTAAGGGTTCCATCTTTCTTTTTCACAAACAACACTGGAGCGCCCCAAGGGGATATGCTCGGCTGAATGAAACCCTTATCAGTGAGATCTTTTAACTGCAGCTTCAACTCTTTGAGTTCAGCTGGAGCCATTCTGTAAGGAGGAATTGAAATTGGTTTAGTATCGGGTTCTAAGTCGATACCAAAATCAATCTCTCGAGGGGGAGGGACTCCAAGCAAATCATCAGGAAATACATCTAGGAACTCATTTACTACAAGCACTGAGTCTATGGAAGGAATGTCATGATCTAAATCATTAACACTCACAAGATGACACAATAACCCCTTGGACATCATTTTATTGGCCTTAAGGTTCGAAATCAAGGGGTTAGGAAGACTCGAGTTGTACCCCTCCCAGACTAGCTCCCTTCATTAGGGAAACAAAATCTCACCACTCTACTACGACAGTCCAAACAAGCATAACAACTGTGAAGCCAGTCCATGCCAAGAATAACATCAAAATCATGCATGGGTAACTCAACCAAGTCTGCACACATAGTCTTACCACTTACAACTATTGGGCAATCCTTGTATACTCTATCAGTTCTCACATTTTCTCCTAAAGGTGTACTAACCACTATAGGATCATGCAACACATCAGGCAATATCTCAAAAGTGAGAGGAAGCAAAGGAGTTACAAAGGAAAGCGTAGACCCTGGATCAAGTAAAGCATAAACAGAAGTTGAGAATACTTGCAGCATACCTGTGACCACATCAACGGACTTCTCCTGCTCCTCCCTGCCCTTCAGGGCATAGAACTTATTCCTCTTAGGAGATTCGGCTGCTGCTGCACCCCGTGGATTGTCCTAGGCTGAGCATTACCTCCAGCCTGACCTCTAATCTGTGGGCAGTCTCTAACCATGTGCCCACTCTTACCACAACCGAAGCAGGCATTAGTGCCCTGTCTGCACTCTCCACTGTGAGCACGGTTACACTTAGCACAGTTCTTTTTGGGCTTTGCATGTCACCTCCATTGCCCTTCTTGGGCTCAGGTCTGCCTCCTCTAGGTGTTGTACTCCTCTTAGAATAAGAGTTCCCAGAACTCTATTGACCCTTCTTGAACCTGGGCTGCTCACGGACGCCAAAATTGTTTTTGTGGCCTCCATGGCTGGGACCTACCTGATCTTGAGGCTTAGGCCTCCTAGCATCACGAATACCCCTCTTTTTGCGGCTGTCCTCTATCTGCTGGACATGCACCATCAACCTGGAGAGGTCCATATTATCATGGAGCATCTCAGATCGATACTCCTCCTCCAGATCTCCATTGATTCCTGTGAGGAACCTGCTCATCTCATCCCTGCTGCTAGACACAAGGGAAGTACCATACCTGGATAATTTAACAAACTTCAGCACTCATCTCATCCTTGATGTTAGATACTAAGGAAAGTAGCATACCTGGGTAGTTTAATGAACTTTAGGGAATACTCCCTGACTGTCATAGATCCCTGCTTAAGGTTGATGAACTCCTCAACCTTGGCTTCCCTCATCTCTCTGGGAAAGAATCTCTCCATAAAGGCTGTCTTAAACAGCTCCCAAGTGACTGGAACTCCGCCCAAAGCTCGGCTATCCTTCCACATCTTGCACCAAGTCTGTGCAACATCCTTGAGCTTATAGGAAGCCAGCTCAGCCTTCTCAGTATCTCTGGCCCCCACAGCCACCAAAATCTTATGCACTTCGTCCATAAACTCCTGGGGATCCTATGAAGTCTTGAACCCTGTGAAAATAGGAGGATTCATCCTCGTGAAGTCTCTCAGCCTGTCAGTCATGCTACGAACCGGTGAGTTCTCCCTCTGAACATCCTGTTGGTTGACCTGGGCAGTCATAGCCTGGGCCTGCATAGTAATGGTCTGTGCCATCTGGGCCAGACATGCCCTCACCTCATCATCAGTCAACCCAGCTGGGTTAACTGGCATATCCACTCCTTCAGCTGGATCTTGGGGTGGAACCTGATTGTTCCCAACAGCTGCACCTCCTCTCCTCTGACCAATGGTTCTCCTAGTATTCATTCTCTGAAAACAATAAGAATTGATGTTAGACACGCTTATAACACCAAGAAATTAGATATTAGGAAAAGCACAATAAGATCAGAAGAAGGGAAATTTTCCTACGCATCATGCAGTCTCTAATCTAGGATAGTGGTGCACTTCACTACCATGACTTAGAAACTACTCAATGTGGTTGATATGAACTTATTATCCTCGGAATTTAACCTAGTGCTCTGATACCAACTTTGTCACGACCGGAATTTAGACCCCAGACGAGACCGGCGTCGTTGACCTCTCAGAGGTCGCAGACAAGCCTACATACGTCATTCTTACTTCATCTAGGTTAATTTTAGCAGAAAATTTGAAACTTTTTGTTTCTTAACTTACTTATTAAACATTCTCATTAATACATAATTGTTCACCATCAACCATCTAATATTAAGATCATCAAATGAAAGAAATACTGTAATATAGTAATAATGATGTACTTGCCACAATGGCACCAATACAATGTCTGAATAAAACATGAAAGAAACGCTAGTGGAACATGTTCCACTAGCTCAACTCTAAAACTAAGCTAGAATATAAATGGCAGCTGTCACAAACCAAAAGCATACCCTAGAAGTTAGGATACAATTTTGGATTGTATCCGGCGTCGTCGACCTCTCGGAGGTCTAAGATAAGACTCTCATATCATTCATTGAATTGGCATAGTAAATTTAGCGAAAAAATTTAAAACTTTTCATAGCACATCATATGCTAGAAACATCCCATCATATATATATATAACATAAGTCATAATACATATTTAGACTCTAAGTCTCTTTGCCATCTTAGGCTCAATAACTTTAGAATACATTAGGGACACGGCCCATACGACACATTACATAACTATACAGTATTTAAATACTTTACATTAAAGACATTAGTAGGACATCTTTGAACTTAAGGATTCCTTTCCTTGAGCTTGGGAAATCACCTATCAAGCTCCTCAATCATAGATCTCCTTTAAGCATTCCATAACCTACACTTTGTGTAAAAAGTAAAGAAAAATGGGATTAGCACAAGAATGTACTAAGTATGGCAACCATGCAAAAACATGCATTTAAAAGGGACATTTCCTTTGAAATCATACTTCATGCCATTTTGAGTAAATCATCATAAAATCTTTATCAATAGCATTTATATCACCCACATACTTCATAGAAACACAATCAAAGGCCAAACACCATAGAAAAGCACACATAGGATTTAAGTACAAATAGAGGTCACTTTACAGTGAACTCACTCTCCTTAAGGGATACTTGGTGCAATGCATCACCTTAGGAACATAAGAGAATACCATACAAAGCATCTACACAAGACAACACATGCCATCATAGAAGTATAGTACAATATAATCATAGTCAAACCAAGACTACAATATCATACATAAATGACACATACATAATCATATCTATTAAGGTACCTTCCTAAGACTTCCTAAGGAGTCACTTGTGCAATGTCTAGATGGGTTCATTACTTCCACCTATTCTAAGTAACTTACCTTAAGTCCTCCTAGTTAGGATTCTATTCAATTACTTCCATTGTCCATTTTACCTTTAGGGAACTATAACCTCCACCGACATAGACCATGTGATGCTAAACATGGAATCCGGTGTCATCAAACCTTACACCGATGGAAGGTGGTCTACCGGCCAAAGTAGAACCAATATAAACATAGCTATCGAGGTAGGATCCCCTAGCTAGTATCCTATGGTGGCAACATAGTTCAAGAACTAAGAGGTAGATATCCCTATTCATACCATTTGGTAAAGTGGGCCGCTACTCATGGGAATCCCTTAGATGACATATCCCATAAACAAGGGAGTTAACATCACATGGGAAACTTTAGGATGAATCTTTCCTTCTATGGATAAGTCATCACCTCCCGTTGTCAAGTTCGTTCGGTGCTAAGTTAAGTTTACTTTATTTAAAAGCCTTTATTACGTTTATTTATAAAACATAAGCTTAGGATAATCATTCCTCATATGCTTATAGCATATTCAAGCCCCTATCTAGTCTTATAGCATTCTTGGGCACCCCTCTCAAGGCCCTTCTAAATTACAAGATCATCCATGTGTGTGAGTGTATACTTAGATGTGATCAAACCTTTCAAATAACACATAAGGTCACACATGTTCATATATCAATGCATAAGTCTATAGGCATACTTTCATATAAACCTACTAAGACACAATACACATTCGTACTTCTTCATATCATATTCATAACATGTTCATATAATCATCCTTCATATGCATAAGAACCAAACCTAGGAACTATCCTATCAAGATACACATGTGCAATGCATAGACAAGGTCCCATACCCTTGCCCTTACTAGTACACCTATCAAGTAATCGTAGTAAGGGAATACAAATCATACATTCATAAACATCACCTTAATATGCATAGTAGTAGACACTAGTGAATATGAGAACTACCTTTCATTTAGACACAATGACTTATACTACTTGTAACATGCATGTAAGTGAGAGTGTGTGTACATTGACCAACATGATCATATAATGGCTATCAATGACTTCTCAAGTCAACCACCCTCTAAGACCACATTACACTTCCAAGTACATAGCACACAACACATAATAGCATAGAAGACAAGACAATATATACAATATAATCAAGACTCCTAACGTTAGCTATTCACACTTTCATATAAGGGGTACATAGGTAAGGGGTTATTACCATCTTAACACATCAATGGAAGCACCTATACTTTACCCTAACATGGTTATACACATGCTCATGAAATAGCCACACAACCTAATCCACAATTAAAATAGGAAAGTAAGCATAATCTTCTCATAGTATCAATATAAGCACATGTTCAAAAGTTCATCAATATACCTTCAAGTCCATAGTCAACACATATATAATGACAATAAAGTAAACACCGCCACCGTAAGTGGACCATACCACACAATGCCACACAAGGCTTCATCAACATTACTATAAAGGAATAGAGAAGTAGAAGAGTAAAGGAAATAAGCATTCTTACCCAATTCTCACCCTTTGATCATCATTGATCAATACACCTTATTCATCAATAAAATACATATATGGCAGTAGCTAAATGTACTTTAAATGTATAAGAAACCATGTACAAGTCACTACATGATTTTACCATAACATAATACAACATATCAACATACTAGGAAAGTAGAATAACATAGATCATTAATCAATTATATTCATATGGATTATAGGTCATATTTCATGAATCATATCACCCTAATACAGTAGCTAATGAAATCATAATCTAGATGAGACACTACTACAATTTGCCATTAAGGTCGATACAAGCATGCCTCATTTAGGGAGTTCATGGAGAGTTAGTTTACATAGGTTAATAATATTCAACCTATCATGAATTTACCCATATTGTATTAATTAAATATAATTCATCCTCATATTTTATTATAGGCAGCAACTATAGACATTAACCATAATCAATTCTTATAGCGACTAACCTAACGTCAAGATCACAAGTTATAACTTCATAGACAAGAAGAAACTAGATTAATTCAAACCAAGACTTCTCTACTTTGGTAATACATGATTTATATCCACAATTCAACCATGGTATTAACCTAAAACATTATCTACAAGAACCACAACTTAATCAAAATTCACTTTAGATCACAAGAAAATCAATGTTACAGTGAACTATAGAAAACTAGGCTAAACATGCTCAAATCTTCATACATTGATCCTCATGGATCATTCAACATAAATTCAACATAAATTCATGCAAATAACAGTATATACAATCAATTCAACGTAAGGGAATCATAATTCAATCGATAACAAGTCAAGATCACAAAGCCCATGCAAGAGCTAAACCAATTTTGGAAGGAACATGGGTTCATCATGCAATTGGAGTGAAATCACATTCAAATCACTGTATTAACTTCAATGCATCATGATTTAATCATTAAAAACGTTTTGAGAAAGAACCCATGGCTAGATTGGAGAAGAAGAACTTTGATCATAAACTTTCTTTGAAAACATTGAGAAGAACTCTCCAAGTGAAAGGTTACTTAGATATGAAGGATCACCATACCTTTATCTACAAAAAAACCTCTAAAACTTCATGATTCATCCATAGAAAATCCATCTCCAAGCAGCAGTTGAGCTTCACCAACTATGGTGGTTTTAGAGAGAACATTTTTGGAGGGAAAGGCTTTAAACATGTGAGAGGATTTTGGGAATGGGTTGATCACGTTTTTAAATACTTATATACACCTAAAGTTAACTAAATAAACCTATTATAGTCATTATAGGACGTGGGGTGAATTTCCCATTCACCCCTTTATGTGGCAGCATGCAGCAGCCAACCTGCAGACCATCCGCGACGAGTGGCTCGACGGGGCGTCATGGCTATGACGGACCGTGGCAGCCTCCGTCGCCCATGCCTTAGCCAAATTCTTGGCTCAATACCTGACCAAGGCAATCCCCCTTCGATGAGACCTGCTTGACGGTCCGTGTGTGGCCCAACGATCCGTCATTGGGTCCGTCAAGGGACACTGCCCATGCAGTGTCTTAGGCAGCCTTGGGTCCTTCTTTTGGGGCCTCTTGTGGGGCACTTTAGAAGTCGTACTCGGACGTTTCCAAAGCGATTACAAACCTTAACATGTTATAGGCCTACCACATAAGTTTCATCCAAAACAAACACCTACAAGATGTCCAAACAGCCTTGACCCCAAAATGACATACGATGAACGTCTTAGGGGATATCTTTCGAACGCCTTGGACGTTCTTGGGCGTTTGACCTCCAAACTTCACGAAACTTAATATAATAACGTTAAACATCATTTAAAACCATTTCAATACTTATTAGACTCAGTTCATACGATTTAAGCATGCATACACACATTAGGCACATAAGCGACTATTCATCGAACGTCTTGGACGTCCCTTGACGTCCGACTTCCAAATCACTTCAAACTTTGCACACTGCCTATATATAACATAATAAGGCATTTTAGGACCTTATAACATTAAGAAGAATATGTTAGGCTCTAGACACCTTATCTCATTTTTGAGGTCTTACAATATCCCCACTTGGGAACATTCGTCCTCGAATGACACTTAGGACTCTTTAATCACAACAAGGACTTTAATGCACATAATAGCAGTTAATAACATTTAAAATATCATCAAATCATTTTAGCACTCGATGCACACAAGCAATCAAAACCATTACTCACTCACTCTTTAATGCATCAAACACAAAAGTCCTTTTCATGTTCATAGGGGAACATCCTTCTCCTAATCATAACACGATCATTACGCCTTAATTCATTACAAGAAAATCTTGAAAAGCTACTAATAGGCAGATCATAACTCGTACTCAAAGTTAGTTAGGCACTCATACTTCAATGCATATAAGCTTGAGTTACTTAAATCACAAAGATCTTCATTAGTTAGATCTAGTACCATGAAGGTCATACTCAATCATACCATGCTTAGTGGTGTACATGGAGGAATATCTTACTCCCCAACACATTTACATGCATCATGAGTTCACACCTTAGCAAGGTACAAGATCAATTTCTTTAAAAATGAGAAATCTCAACTTTCAAGCCAAGACATGCATACATTTTCTTCCTAGTGAAATCTAAATGGCAAGTCACACCAAGTACATCACAACAAAATAGGAAGTAATTCCACAAATCTCTTTTCTTAACATATTACTCACCCTTATAGTAAGACTTATTTTGGAAAAATAACACAATTTATAGGCACACACATGTGCACTTAGCAAAACATGCTTTCACCTTTCAAGAATGAGCCTACAATTTTGCATTACAAATCATCAATTCACTAAATTTTCAAGAGAGTCAACAAATTTCATGGTAAAAGAGACTCAACTTCCATTACAAGGCTAAACAATTTACCCTACAAGTGACTTTACCAAGTTCCTTGCCTTACCTCATGAAGTCAACTTCACAATTAGCACATTGAAATGCAAGTCAACAAGAGAAAACATGGATTTTATCAAAAACATCTTTACATGCTCTTTGGAAAATTCACCATGCATCTAAGATGATGTCAATCAATTCATACCAATTATATAAAGATCACGCCATTCACACTTTATGCAAGACTATTTTCATGAACAAGCATACTAAGAATTCATATTTTCCAATTCAAGTAAGAATAGAAGAACAATGTAGACAATTTTTACAATCATACTACTCAAACACCTTCACCCACTTAGGGTAAACCCAATTAAGAGCAACTTAACCATACATATAGAGGATCTTAACTACACAACCTTCATATTCATCACTTAAAGTGATTTCTACTTTAGAGAGAATTTTCATTAATTCAATTTAACAATAAGGAGTTTAGAAATAACTCTACGACTCATCATGTCATAAGATTCTCATCCTTCAATCTAAATAGCAAAAATTCCTTTCCACATTCCTTATCATGTTCATATTCATAAATTCTACACATTTTTCAAAAACATCAAATCAAATGGCAATTTAGTAAGTTCTACAAACATGATACAATAAGTTGCCAGGTCTTTACAACTAGCATGCTCCCAAATACCCAAAAGTGCAACCTTTAGACATTTGATGGAACAAGTATGGAAATATAAGATACAAAGCTCTACCAACTCATCAAGTACCACTTATATGCAAAGGAAAACAATGCACACTTTTAATCACATGCACTCATAGGATAGCATACCCCCATAGGTAGTTATTCAAACAATCCAAGTTCAAATTCTATGTTTGGCTACCATCATACAAAACCATATAGGAATACACAATTTAAGAGAATTCACTTTAACCACCATAACTTCTAGCATGCTTCAACTATATCATGACATACATCATTCGACATCACATGCTATTTCACATAGATTTCATATATTGCCATAATTGGCATCACATCATCAAATAAGAGATATTTCATACATAGCAAGGTAAGATAACCAATCATAATCCCCATAGAGTTAACATGTGCAATGATCAAGTAAAGCTCCATAACTTCACTAACCCAAATAACCCAACAAGAACTACAATTAGCACCATACTCCACGCATCTATTACCTTCATGCATGGATAACTCCAATTCTTTAGCACACTAGGCTACTTACATGATTATAAGCATAGAGATCATCACAAAAGGACATTCACATCTATCATCATACACATACATAGCATTAACCTCCTAAGGTCTCCATCAAGGCAAACTAGTGGAAGACATAGGTAGAGTCCCATACCCCTACTTAAGTCTAGTTAACCCTTCAAGTCGCCTTAGTTAGTATATACATCATCAAATAAGGACAAGTGTCACCTTCACACATACTCATTCAAACCATAAAACAAAGATAAGCATTTTAAACTCACCTTTTCTCCCTCAAGCATAGAGCAATCTCATCCAAGCAACCATATCTAAAAGACTACCGGACAAGAAAACATAAGAGAGAGATCTTATAGAATTAAGTTCTATGGCACGATATGAGATTGATGAAGAAGGGAAACTCTATCGTCCAATAGCCTCTCGTACCATTTGATGTGTCGCGACTCACCACCAATGATATAAGACTCTACTAGACGTGGCAATATGAGACTTTTTAGAACCTACAACCGCTACTTAAACCTCATGCTCTGATACCAAGTTTGTCACAACCCAAAATCATACCCTAGAAGTTAGGATACAATCTTGGATTGTAACCGGCGTCGTTGACCTCTCGGAGGTCTAAGACAAGCCTCTCATATCGTTCATTGAATTGGCATGGTAAACTTAGCGGTAAAATTTAAAACTTTTTATAGCACATCATATGCTAGAAACATCCCATCATATATATATAAAACATAAGTCATAATACATATTTAGACTCTAAGTATCTTTGCCATCTTAGACTCAATAACTTTAGAATACATTAGGGACACGGCCCATACGACACATTACATAACTATACAATATTTAAAGACTTTACATTTAAGACATTAGTAGGACATCCTTGAACTTAAGGATTCCTTTCCTTGAGCTTGGGAAATAACCTATCAATCTCCTCAATCATAGATCTCCTTTAAGCATTCCATAACCTACACTTTGTGTAAAAAGTAAAGAAGAATGGGATTAGCACAAGAATGTACTAAGTATGGCAACCATGCAAAAACATGCATTTAAAAGGGACATTTCCTTTGAAATCATACTTCATGCCATTTTGAGTAAATCATCATAAAATCTTTATCAATAGCATTTATATCATCCATATACTTCATAGAAACACAATCAAAGACAAACATCATAGAAAAGCAGACATAGAATTTAAGTATAAATAGAGGTCACTTTACAGTGAACTCACTCTCCTTAACATTAAATCTTTCTTTTAATTCATTTGCTTACTAAGTAATCCTTTAGGGATACTTGGTGCAATGCATCACCTTAGGAACATAAGAGAATACCATACATAGCATCTACACAAGACAACACATGCCATCATAGAAGTATAGTACAATATAATCATAGTCAAACCAAGACTACAATATCATACATAAATGACACATACATAATCATATCTATTAAGGTACCTTCCTAAGACTTCCTAAGGAGTCACTTGTGCAATGTCTACATGGGTTCATTACTTCCACCTATTCTAAGTAACTTACCTTAAGTCCTCCTAGTTAGGATTTTATTCAATTACTTCCATTGTCCATTTTATCTTTAGGGAACTATAACCTCAATCGACATAGACCATGTGATGCTAAACATGGAATCCGGTGTCATCAAACCTTACACCGATGGAAGGTGGTCTACCGGCCAAAGTAGAACCAATATAAACATAGCTATCGAGGTAGGATCCCCTAGCTAGTATCCTATGGTGGCAACATAGTTCAAGAACTAAGAGGTAGATATCCCTATTCATACCATTTGGTAAAGTGGGCCGCAACTCATGGGAATCCCTTAGATGACATATCCCATAAACAAGGGAGTTAACATCACATGGGCAACTTTAGGATGAATCTTTCCTTCTATGGATAAGTCATCACCTCCCGTTGTCAAGTTCGCTCGGTGCTAAGTTAAGTTCCCTTTATTTAAAAGCCTTTATTACGTTTATTTATAAAACATAAGCTTAGGATAATCATTCCTCATATGCTTATAGCATATTCAAGCCCCTATATAGTCTTATAGCATTCTTGGGCACCCCTCTCACGGCCCCTCTAAATTACTAGATCATCCATGTGTATGAGTGTATACTTAGATGTGAGCAAACCTTTCACATAACACATAACGTCACACATGTTCATAGATCAATGCATAAGTCTATAGGCATAACCATATGAGCAATACTTTCATATAAACTACTAAGACAAAATACACATTCATACTTCTTCATATCATATTCATAACATGTTCATATAATCATCCTTCATATGCATAAGAACCAAACCTAGGAACTATCCTATCAAGATACACATGTGCAATGCATAGACAAGGTCCAATACCCTTGCCCATACTAGTACACCTATCATGTCATCCTAGTAAGGGAATACAAATCATACATTCATAAACATCACCTTAATATGCATAGTAGTAGACACTAGTGAATATGAGAACTACCTTTCATTTAGACACAATGACTTATACTACTTGTAAAATGCATGTAAGTGAGAGTGTGTGTACATTGACCAACATGATCATATAATGGCTATCAATGACTTCTCAAGTCAACCACCCTCTTAGACCACATTACACTTCCAAGTACATAGCACACAACACATAATATCATAGGAGACAAGACAATATATACAATGTAATCAAGACTCCTACCTTTATATATTCACACTTTTATATAAGGGGTACGTAGGTAAGGGGTTATTACCATCTTAACACATCAATGGCAGCACCTATACTTTACCCTAACATGGTTATACCCAATTCTCACCCAATTCTCACCCTTTGATCATCATTGATCAATACACCTTATTCATCAATAAAATACATATATGGCAGTAGCTAAATGTACTTTAAATGTATAAGAAACCATGTACAAGTCACTACATGATTTTACCATAACATAATACAACATATCAACATACTAGGAAAGTAGAATAACATAGATCATTAATCAATTTCATTCATATGGATTATAAGTCATATTTCATGAATCATATCACCCTAAGACAGTAGCAAATGAAATCATAATCTAGATGAGACACTACTACAATTTGCCATTAAGGTCAATACAAGCATGCTTCATTTAGGGAGTTCATGGAGAGTAAGTTTACATAGGTTAATCATATTAAACCTATCATGAATTGACCCATATTGTATTAATTACATATAATTCATCCTCATATTTCATTATAGGCAGCAACTATAGATATTAACCATAATCAATTCTTATAGCGACTAACCTAACGTCAAGATCACAAGTTACAACTTCATAGACAAGAAGAACGTAGATTAATTCAAACCAAGCCTTCTCTACTTTGGTAATACATGATTTATATCCACAATTCAACCATGGTATTAACCTAAAACATTATCTACAAGAACCACAACTTAATCGAAATTCACTTTAGATCACAAGAAAATCAATGTTACAGTGAACTATAGAAAACTAGGCTAAACATGCTCAAATCTTCATACATTGATCCTCATGGATCATTCAACATCAATTCAACATAAATTCATGTAAATAACAGTATATACAATCAATTCAATGTAAGGGAATCATAATTCAATCGATAACAAGTCAAGATCACAAAGCCCATGCAAGAGCTAAACCAATTTTGGAAGGAACATGGGTTCATCATGCAATTGGAGTGAAATCACATTCAAATCACTGTATTAACTTCAATTCATCATGATTTAATCATTAAAAACTTTTTGAGAAAGAACCCATGGCTAGATTGGAGAAGAAGAACTTTGATCATAAACTTTCTTTGAAAACATTGAGAAGAACTCTCCAAGTGAAAGGTTACTTAGAGATGAAGGATCACCATACCTTTATCTACAAGAAAACATCTAAAACTTCATGATTCATCCATATAAAATCCATCTCCAAGCAGCTCTTGAGCTTCACCAACAATGGTGGTTTTAGAGAGAACATTTTTGGAGGGAAAGGCTTTAAACATGTGAGAGGATTTTGGGAATGGGTTGATCACGTTTTTATAGACTTATATACACCTAACATTAACTAAATAAACCTATTATAGTCAGGTTAGGACGTGGGGTGAATTTCCCATTCACCCCTTTAAGTGGCAGCACGCAGCAGCCAACCTGCAGGCCATCCGCGACGAGGGGCTCGACGGGGCGTCATGGCCATGACGGGCCGTGGCAGCCTCCGTCGCCCATGCCTTAGCCAAATTCTTGGCTCAAGACCTGACCAAGGCAATCCCCCTTCAACGATACCTGCTTGACGGTCCGTTGGTGGTCCAACGATCCGTCATTGGGTCCGTCAAGGGACACTGCCCAGTCAGTGTCTTAGGCAACCTTGGGTCCTTCTTTTGGGTCCTCTTGTGAGGCCCTTTAGAAGTCGTACCCGGAAGTTTCCAACGCAATTACAAACCTTAACATGTTATAGGCCTACCACATAATTTTCATCCAAAACAAACACCTACAAGACGTCCAAATAGCCTTGACCCCAAAATGACATACGATGAACGTCTTAGGGGCTATCTTTTGAACGCCTTGGACGTTCTTGGGCGTTTGACCTCCAAACTTCACGAAACTTAATATAATAACATTACACATCATTTAAAACCATTTAAATACTTATTAGACTCAGTTCATACGATTTAAGCATGCATACACACATAAGGCACATAAGCGACTATTCGTCAAACGTCTTGGACGTCCCTTGACGTCCGACTTTCAAATCACTTCAAACTTTGCACACTGCCTATATATAACATAATAAGACACTTTAGGACCTTATAACATTAAGACGAATATGTTAGGCTCTAGAAACCTTATCTTATTTTCGAGGTCTTACAGCATCATCCTCGAAATGCATGAGGACCTACCAAGTCCGGATGAATGCTCGACGTCCGGATAGCTTCAGCGTCAACCTGTAGCTCTAGCGTCCACCTGTGCCTGCACCTAAAATTGTAGAGCTATATAGGGTTAGTACACACTTGTACTAAGTATGGGTATATGCAAGCGCACACCAAGGACATGCATGAGAAAAGATCGCTCTTTCCTAACAACATGATTATGGAAAGTCAAGTCAGTGGACTTGCCAAATTGAGATTAGGAAAGTTAGTGAACCTTTCAAATTTGGATTAGGAAAGTCAGTGAGCTTTCCAAATTTGGATTAGGAAAGTCAGTGAGCTTTCCAAATTTTGATTAGGAAAGTCATGCCATGAGAGTAACATGCATTATCATAATTATCATATTGCACACAGCATATAACATCTTACACATAGCACATATCATATTTCATATAGCACATAACATTTTTGCATATGCCATGAGACCTTGGAATTATGGACTTAACATTAAGACTTTCCAAAATGAGGGCTCAACATATGGGACCTCAACTAGGGAGTCTTCATTAGCCAACACAGAGTTTGCTTCATTCATTCATACGTACTTCATTTCATTTCATTCATAGGACAGTGTAAACACCAGCTATACCTAGGGTATAGTTTAAGACTTTTATCGGGTTTGTTGTGCAATGATCAAGAATAACCTAGTGTCATTACCTGAGTCTAGCTCATCTCTTGATTATCCTATCCTAACACCTTTGGTATCATTCATTTCATTATGTGCTTCATTTGAGGCTGGCCTCATTCATTCATTGGGATCTTTAACTTTAACCGACATAGATCATGTGAGGATCATGAAATCTAGTGTCTCCCCCACACCGAAAAGAGGTGGAATCACCGGCCAAGGTGACCAAAAACATGCTAGCGTACATGGGAATTTAACCCCGCCAGATCCCTATTTTGGCAGTATAGGTTCGAAGACCAGGAGATATAAGGAGACCCATACCCGGCAAGCCGGACAGTCTCATCTCATGAGCGTTACGTGAACCTCCGCTCTTCCTGAAAGAAGGCATCACCGCTCATAGTTAGTCTATCGGTGCTCAGTATAAAGTTCCATTACATTGAACTCATACGTCATGGAAGCTGGCTTCTAGTATGAGGACATCATAGCTCAATAGATGATTTCTCATCTCATCATTAGTATTCAGTGTGTTAATCTTAATACTTTCATTAGAGTGTTCATAGAGACTGGTCTCTTCATTAACTTACACTCTCATAGGTGAGTACGTTTTGGTAACATTTACTTAGGCTCATTTGAGATTGTTCTCATCTTTTACATTAGCCTCATATCATGTTGTCACCACATTCATTAACATTAGCACACTTACTCTTCATAATTACTCACCCCTTTTTACGTGAATGTTCATTTCATCATATGCCAATGCACTTGGCCATTTGTGTGTTTCACAATCTTACTTAACCCTTCTAGGGTTTCATCATTTCATTACATAATAATCATTTCATCGTATGCCAATGCATTTGGCCATTTAGTGTGTTTTACACTCGTACTTAACCCTTCTAGGGTTACATCATTTCATTACATACATCTTAGGTTCACTTCTTTTAAACGTATGCTAGACTTATGAGTCTATACACACAAGCCATGAGGCTTCATTCATAGTTCGTTAAGTGATTCATACATTCCTAAGATTATGTAGTACAAGACTTATGTATCTTGTATATATATATGCCAAGATCTTGATTTCGATCTAAGTAGGTGGCATTGTTGTTGGATATTTAATTCACGTATGACTTATGTATCAATACGAAAGTTTGGGCAAGGAAACCCAAGTTCAAATCACTTGGATAACATTTACATTTTTCATTGATTTTACTTTTTATCTCCATGACATTGGGACTCTAGATGGAACCCCAACATTAACATTGTATCTTTAGTCTTCTACTTGGTTTTCCTCTTAATTTGGCCGAAGGGTTGTGGGTTCGAACCCCCACAACCCCTTTTTATTTTTCATTAACATCTCATTGCCCCTTTTCGCCCAAACCAAGAGGTTGTGGGATCAAACCCCCACAGCCTCTTTTATTTTATCCTTATATTCGCTGGGAATTGGGAGGTTGTGGGTTCGAACCCCCACAGCCTCCTTATTTAAATTTTATATTCGCTGAGGCTGTGAGATTGTGGGTTCGAACCCCCACAGCCTTCTATTTTTATTTTTAATAAATGTTTGCTTAACTAGGCTTTTAGGCAGTGAGGTTGTGGGATCGAGCCCCCACAACCTCACTTTATTTTCTTAGTTATTTCGCTCCTCTCCTTTCCAGCCTTGAGGTCGTGGGTTCGATTCCCACGCCTCACATCTTCTTTTACTTTAATTTTCTCTTCTCTCATTCGCAGCCTGGAGGTCGTGGGTTCGATTCCCACGCCTCCCATTTATTTACTTAAATTATTTCCCTCTCTTTTCCCAACCAGTAGCCCGAGTTTGATTCCCCCCAGCCCCATTTTTCATCTCTTTTTCGCGAATTACTGTAGCTACACGGGTGAGGTCATAGGTTCGAATCCTGGTGGCCTCACCCTTTTAAAACTCATTAAATTTCCAGATTTCTCTATTAAATTTAGCCTAAATTAACATTGCATAGTTGCTGGGAATTTTGGTCATTTTCAATTCATTTTTATCAACGTTTTCACTTGATTCATAGGGTCTATTCATATACCATTTTAACACATTTTTAGGCGCATCTTTCATAGGTTTATTTGGCTAAAAGATTGTTATTCAATCAACCACAATTCGTCACAATGAACATCATGTTGTGTACAACTTTTGCACATAAAATACAAGGATAAAACATGCCATTTCACGCCTCCAACAGTGACTAAGTTCAATGCCACACATTGCACACACACATCACTTTTTCACATTATTTAGGACAACATATTCAATATTCACATAATTCCGAACATGCATACTTAAACATAAACATCACGAAAACACATTTCATCCCTACTTTGTACCAGTAAACATACCCAACCTATAATTCAATGGGAGCTAGTGACAGGGACATGCAACGGGGAACAACCCTAGTTTTCGGAATGAATATCTTGAACCTTAAGGGGTCTCTTGGGAAAGGGACCAAGAGAGAAGAAACCCATACCTTATTAGATTGTTCAAACATTGAAGTTGCTGCCCAAATCTTTCTCCAAAACCACGTCCAACTCACCTAAAGTTTCACCACCAACTCGACGGAATCTCCCCTTGCCTTAGTTTTTGATTAGCTTTCTTTCTTAGATTTTTTTGTGAGTTCTTCAAGTGTGAAGAACTTTTGTTATAGCTTCTGTTCTTCACGTTAATTGGCAGAGAGAAATAGTGAAAGAGAATGGAGAAACGTGAGAGATGAACGTGAGAGAGAGTGTTAAGCGTGAAGTTGTTTAGGCTTAGATAATGACTTAGTCACCTTAGGACTCTCCTTAATACTTAAAAATATGATTTAATTAATTATACATGAAAGGACCATTTTGCCCTTACAAAAATCATATTTTAACTAATAAGTAAATCACCAATTTATTTCTTCCAATGGGGCTCGAACTCGGGTGACACCATTTCGCGAAAACGGGTCACTTCAGGTCGACCCAACGCAAACCGGTTCTTTAATTAAATTAATTAATTAATTAATTAATTCCTTAGGGTAATTATGAGATTACCCTTGGCCTGTAAAAGACCATTTTACCCCTGGACCCTCAAAACTTAAGATTTCCTCTTTGTAAGTCCGGTAAAGACTCCTTCGATTAAATCTTCATTTTCGAGAGCCCTACATGGTTGGTTCCAACCTTTCCAAGCTCAAATAACTCCCCAAGTTAGTTGGCTTGGCCGTAGTAAGGGTTCTGAGGTCTGGCTCTACGCATATCAATCCGTGTGAACCTTGGTCTAATCACAAGCATTCTTGACACCTTAAGCATTTATCTTATTCATTTTTAGGGTTGTTACACAATGTAATGAAAAAGAAGCTGAAAATGTAACTCAATTTTCCAGCACTTTGTTGATTAATTACAGCCATGTTAAGTGGTTTAAAATGTCATGAAAAGTGAAGAAAAACAAGTGAGGTCATTGATGGTCGAACCCGTGACCTCACCACATAAATTTTGTAAAAATAAAGAAGTGAAAAATAATGTGAGAACAGGGGTCTTGGCATGAAAATAACCTATGAAAAATAAGGAATTAGAGGAGTGGGATTCGAACCCACAACCTCTCAGACAGCTTAAGGAGAAATAAAAAGAAAAGAAATCTGAGGCGTGGGAATCGAACCCACGACCTCTAGGCAGTAAAGGAGAATTAAGAAAATGAAAAGAAAAGAAATGTGAGGCGTGGGAATCGAACCCATGACCTCTAGGCAGTAAAGGAGAATTAAGAAAATGAAATGAAATGTGAGGCGTGGGAATCGAACCCACGACCTCTAGGTAGTAAAGGAGAATTAAAAATGAAAATAAAAGAAATGTGAGGCGTGGGAATTGAACCCACGACCTCTAGGCAGTAAAGGGGAATTAAAAGAAAAATAAACAGAGGCTGTGGGTGTTTGATCCCACAACCTCATGGTCAACTCGAGATAGTCAAGGAAAAACAAATAAAAAAATAAAAGGGGTTGTCGGGGTTCAATCCCACAACCCCTCGACCAAGGAAGAGAGAGTTTAAAGAAAAGAAATTAAAAGAAAATGAGGTTGTGGGTGTTCGATCCCACATCCTCTCAATCCCATTGAGCGAAAAATTAAGAGAAAAACTAAGGGAAAAATAAAATGAAGGTGTTGGGGCTCGATATTGGGTCCCCAAGCCGTGTGGACCAAAATAAATAAATGAAAAAAATGTAAGTGTTGTCCAAGGGATTCGAAATTGGGTTCCCTTTCCCAAATTCCGCATTGATACATAAGTCATACGTGAATTAAATGTTCAAGAATAATGCCGCCTACTTAGATCGAAATCGAGATCTTGGCATACATACAAGATGCATAAGTCTTTTACCACATAATCTTAGGAAGATATGAATCACTTAAACGAACTATGATTGAAGCCTCATGGCTTGTATGTATATACCCATAAGTCTAACATACGTTTAAAAATAACTGAGCCTAAGATGTATGTAATGAAATGATGTAAACCTAGAAGGGTTAAGTATGAGTGTAAAACACACTAAATGGCCAAGTGTATTGGCATACGATGAAATGAATATTATGTAATGAAATGAAGAAACCCTAGAAGGGTTAAGTAAGAGTGTGAAACACACAAATGGCCAAGTGCATTGGCATATGATGAAATGAACATTCACGTAAAAAGGAGTGAGTAATTATGAAGAGCAAATGTGTTAATGTTAATGAATTTGGTGACAACATGATAAGAGGCTAATGTGAAAGATGAGAGCAATCTCAAATGAGCCTAAGTAAATGTTACCAAAACGTACTCACCTATGAGAGTGTAAAGTTAATGAAGAGACCAGTCTCTATGAACACTCTAATGAATGTATTGAGAATAATGTATACTTAATACTAATTATGAGATGATAAATCATCTATTGAGCTATGATGTCCTCATACTAGAAGCCAACTTCCATGACTTATGAGTTGAATGAAATGGAACTTTATACTGAGCACCGATAGGCTATCTATGAGCGGTGATGCCTTCTTTCGGGAAGGGTGGAGGTTTACGTAACTCTCTTGAGATGACACTGTCCGGCATGCCGGGTATGGGTCTCCTTATATCTCTTAGTCTTCGAACCTATACTGCCAATATAGGGATATAGCGGGGTTCAATTCCCATGTACGCTAGCATGTTTTGGGTCACTTTGGCCGGTGATTCCACCTTTTTTCAGTGTGGGGAAGACACTGGATTTCATAATGCTCACATGATCTATGTCGGTTAAAGTTAAAGTTCCCAATGAATGAATGAGGCCAGCCTCAAATGATACACATAATGAAATGAACGATACCAAAGGTGTTAGGATAGGATAATCAAGAGGTGAGCTAGACTCAAGTAATAACACTAGGTTATTCTTGTTCATTGCACAGCAAACCCGATGAGAGTCTTAAACTACATCCTAGGTATAGCTGGTGTTTACACTAGCTTATGAATGAATGAAATGAAGTATGTAAGAATAAATGAATCAAACTCTGTGTTTGCTAAAGAAGGCTCCCCAGTTGAGGTCCCATATGTTGAGCCCTCATTTTGGGAAGTCATAATGTTAAGTCCATGATTCCAAGGTCTCATGGCATATGAATAAATGGTGTGAAAGATGTTATGTGCTATATGCAATATGATATGTGCTATGTGTAAGATGTTATGTGTTGTGTGCAATATGATAAGTATGATGATGCATGTTACTCTCATGGCATGACTTTCCTAATCCAAATTTGGAAAGCTCACTAACTTTCCTAATCCATTTTGGCAAGTCCACTGACTTGACTTTCCATAATCATGTTGTTATGGAAGAGCTATTCTTACTCATGCATGTCCTTGGTGTGTGCTTGCATATACCCATACTTAGTACAAGTGTGTACTAATCCCATACAACTCTATATTTTTAGGCGCAGGCACAGGTGGACGCTAGAGCTTACAGGTTGACGTTGCAGCTATCCGGACGTGGAGCTTTCATACGGACTTGGTAGTACCTCATGCTTTCGAGGATGTCTACGGTTACTATCTAGCTTAGATGCAGGCTTTAGCTAGTGGAGTATGTTACACTAGTGTTTCATTCCGTTTTTATTTCAGACATTGTTTTAGTGCCAATTGAGCAATTATACATTTAATACAGTATTGAACTATTTCTTTCAGTTGATAATCTTAATGTAAGATGGTTGATTGTGAACATTATGAATGTAAGAAGAATGACCTTTATGCATGTTAAGAAACAAAAAGTTTCAAATTTTCTGCTAAAATTAACCTAGATGAAGTAAGAATGACTTAAGTAGGCTTGTCTGCGACCTCTGAGAGGTCAACGACGCCGGTCTCGTCTGGGGTCTACACTCCGGTCGTGACAAAAACCATCATCAACATTAATAAAATTGGGGTAATGGGGGTTTAGGAGCATTGAGTCAATACCTGTGGTCTTGTATTTGTTGGCTGTACCATCTTGTTGTTTTTGTTCCCCGTGTGTGTTGAGGTTTGTGGCAGTTGGGCTCTTTCCCATTTTTTTATTGATCATACTGAGTTGCTCTTTCCATGGTATTTTCCTCCCGTGTTTGATCTGTCTCTTGATGTTCTTGCATTTCAAGATTAGAAAAAGTATTTTTAGTTTGAAAATTAGTTATACCTGCTGCTGCCTGTTCCTGTTGTTGGCTGTCCTTATTCCTTTGCATTTGAGGTGAGACAGGTCTCCATACAACTTTAGAGTTGGTTTGATCTTGAGTTTTCTGTTGTCTCATTTTTTGTGTCTGTCACTGTTCTTTCTGTACTTCTTCTTGTTGATCCTGATCCTTTTGAGTGAGGGTGTTTCTTTCCTGTTGTTGGCTTACAGGTTGGTTCCCTGATTGAGTGTGTCCATCATCCTTTATGAGTTCTCCTCTTTGACTTATGTTTTGATGATTCTGAGGTTTTGCTGCAGCATCAGTATTCATTTTTTCCTGTATTTGAGAGTTTATGTGGCCACCGTATTCCTGATCCCCCTTAGATTTTTTCCAGCTTCCCATTCCTTCCTCTATTTGAAATCCTCCTCCCTTCTCTTGATTGTACATTCATATTCCATATGTCCCTGATGCTTACAGTACATACAATAATTTGGGATGCCTTCATATTCAAATTTAACCATCTCCCTTTGTTGGGGTTTGAGTTCTTGAATCCCATCCAAACATGAGTGGGTCTTGCTTTGGTGAGGTCAACCTGGATTTTAACTCTTAGTGTGCTGCCTCTAGTTCTTTGGGAGGATGGTGAGTCAAGAAACAACACCTTCCCTGCTGACTATAACATAGTTGTCAGAAGAACCTTGTTGTAATAGTGCCAAGGTAAACCTGGGATAGCCACCCAAATGGGAACAATAGGAGTTTCTTCCTCAGGGGTAAAGTCAGGGGTCCAAACTTGCATTCTCATCAATTGCCCTTCAATATTCATCCTTAGCTTAGTCCAAACTGTTTGGTAATCAAACTCATTATCCAAGTCAATATACACATGCTTAGAATTGAAGTGTGTGATCTTCACACTCCCTGTGAGCTGAGTTTGGAGGATGAAGCTCTTTCTAACAAGTTATATTTTAGGCATCGTATTAGTGAACTTTCCTACAAGTGTATATTTACAACACTCCGCTGATTTCACATAATAGTCATCTTCATCTAGAAGCAGAGTAGGAAATCCCTGTCAAGTAGTATGTATGGGATTATTCAAAACAATCGGTATTTCATTTTTTAACTGATTATACCTCAACCTTGCAGCAAATGCTTGCACAACAGTATAGGGAGCTGGTTCTGGGATTTTATCTTATTTAGCATTGTTAGGATTTTGACCATGCTGTTGACTGTTAGGATTTATAGCAATGCCCTGACCAACATTATCAACCTGCTTATTAGTTCTATCAGTTTGGGAATTAGGCTCATACCTCGAGTAGTTATTGGATATTTTGGGGAAGTTGTTGTAGTAATCCATACTTGCTCGATTGGTTTGGTTTGATGAGCTGGTTCCTCCTTGATTGTGGATGTTCTTAGATTGATACTTTTGCTTTCCTTCACTCCCTTGAACCTGTTCTGATCTTGCTTACTTCTTTCAGCATTCCTTTGATCCTTTCCTTTTTGCTGCAATTACATGCATCATTGTTCCACTCTTAGACTTGAGTGATCTTGCCTTTGTAGTTGTACATTCCCACATTCCTCACCTTTGTTGTCTTGGTTAAGTGTGGCCTATGAATTACCTGCAATAAAGGTAGGAGTTAGATAGGGTGAGTTACCTGTAATGCCAAAGGAAAAATCTGATAGTTGTGTTTCATTTGATGAAGCTGTTGTGTGCATCCTCATCTTGTTTATGTTATTGCCCTGTTGCTCATTCGAATTCTCCTCAGGATATTTTTTGTTTCCTTTTCCCTTTGTTGTTGCTCCATCTGGTAGAGAAACCTGTCCATTGGTGTTTTGATCAACACCTCGATCAGAAACAGAGGTCTCTCCTTCCCTATCTTATCTTCCCTGTGATACTTTGTTCGTAGAATCAGTGGAGGTTGTTGAATTTTTGTTATTATTGATTTCTCCCTTAAGCTGGTTTGAGAAGTCTGTTAGATGAATGTTTCTAGCCTGGAAATCAATCTCATTCGACAAGTTTCCATGGATTCCGGCGTTTTGAGTTCTATTTTCACCGGAGTTCTCCCCGCTGGCGACTCCATCATCCATTTAACTTGAGATTTCAGTGAGATGGACACCATCATTAGGGGAACAAACCCCAGTGGTTGAATCATTACGAAGTTGACTTGATTTTTGATTGCGCGACTCAGAAGCACTCGCGATTCCTTCAACTATCTTATTTCGATTCTGACCAAATGGGACGGTGGATTTCACTATTTTTTGAGTATGTTATAGATCGTGGTGAGGAGTATCCATTCCCATTAACATTTCTCCTTGATTAAACCCAGAAATTCCTTGGGAAATAATTTCTCGTTATCTATCAAACTCCTTGTCCAAAAACGCAGTGTTCATCGCATCACTCCATTGTGATTTTGAGGAGTTGTGAGATGGATCATGGTGCGTGTTACTCTGGGGTTTGTTGCCATCAGCATGGCATTTACTTTGTCTTTGGTCCGACGGTCTTTGGACTCCAACCAGCGGCGCATGCGCCGTTGCGGCGGTGCGCATGCCTGGCTTTTTAGTAGCCGTTGGAACTGTAGATGGCGCTTGTTTGGAGAGAAAATTTTTAAAGAGAGAAAATTTTCGATTAGTCAGAGATACTATTTAATGTTTGGGTTTTGATTTTTTGGGCTTAGGGTTGCGAGTTTATGGTTTAGAGTTAGGCTTAGAGTTAACGTTAGGGATAGGGTTAGGGTTATTTTATTTTTTTTTTAAGTTTCTGGGTTTAGGTTTTACGATTTAAGGTTTAATATCAATGGTTTAGTGTTTAATGTTTTGGTTTTGGTATTTTAGGCTTGGGGTTTAGGATTTATGGTAGGGTTAGGGTTAGGGCTAGGGTTTAGGTTGTTTTTAGGTTTTAGGGTTTGAGGTTAGGGATTTGAGTTGTAATATCTATGGCTTATTGTTAAATGTTAAAGTTTTGGTATTTTGTGCTTTTGAATTAGGGTTTAGGGTTTAGGGTTTAGGGTTAGGGTTAAGGATAGGGTTAGGGCTAGGGTTCGTGTTAGGGATAGGGTTAGGGTTAGGGTTTAGGGTGTTTTTGTTTTAGGTTTTGTGGTTTAGGATTTTGGGTTTAAAATTGATGGTTGAGTTTTTAATGTTTGGGTTTAGGTATTTTGGGTTGTGGTTTTTGGGTCAATGGTTTAGGGTTTGAGTTAGGGTTTGGGTTAAGGTTAGGCTTAGGGTTTAGGTTTTTTTTAGGCTTTAGGGTTTGTGGTTCAGGATTTTAGATTTAAATTCTATGGTTTAGTGATTAATGTTTGGGTTTTTGTATGTTATACTTAGGGTTATTTTTAGACTTATGGTTTAGGGTTTAGGGTTAGGGTGTAGGCATTTTTTTAGGTTTTATGGTTCTGGGTTTAGCATTTGAGGTTTAAAATCTACAGTTTAGTATTAAATGTTTGGATTTTGATATTTTGGGCTTTTTTTGTTTTTGTTAATACCCTTAGAGGGGTAGGGGCTTAGCACCATTCCCAGGCCTTACCATTCCACAAAATTATATACAAAGAGGGGGACATAAACCTTACCTCTAGACCTATGATGGCTTGGGTTCAATTTCCTAAAGAAATCTTACCCTCACCTTACAATAAGATGAATCCAAAAATTATATATACCTAGAAGAGAGGACTCCTCTCAATACATAGAATCTAGGAAGCATAAATTAGGGAGACTCTCCCCTTATATCTCAAAAGTTAAACAATCTAACTTAAACTATTCAAGGAAGCTATATTATGGGTTATAGCTTAGTTGAAAAGCTAAGGAGGTTCTTTGATCTTCTTTGTCTTTTTACTTCTGAAGCTTGGCATCTCCATTAAATCTAACTGAAAGTAAGCCTTTGCCTCTTTTGGTAACTCTTGACTGGTGTAATAAATTTCCGGACAAGTGATTTTGTGGCTATGTTTGGACAATGCATCTGCCACCCAGTTCGTTTTCCTGAAAACATCATGCATTTGAATTCCTGAATTGGAGCTATGAGGCCTTTCAATCTATCCAAATAATTGCAAATACTCCATTGAGAAGTAGTTTTTTGAAGTATCCAGTTGACAATTAGCATGAAAACCATTTCCAAAATGATCTTCATGTAGCCTAGTTCCAGTACCCAGGACACACCAAAGATGGTTGCTCCTATTTCTTCCTGATTATTTGTACCACTTCCCAGGGGTGAGGTAAATGCTAGGATAAGATTGCCTTCATGATCCCTTAGAATGCCTCCTGCCCCTATCTTGCCTGGGTTGTCTAGTGCACTACCATCTATATTAACTTTGATCCATTGATCAGGTGGTCTTTTCCAGGCTATCTTATGCACCTTTGTCACATGGTTACATCTTTCAGCTAGTTGGATTATTCCACACCAAGTAGGGGGCCAGCTCACCTGAGGAAAAACAGAGTTTATAAGTTTATAGTTATCACTATATATTGCATACTTGACTCTGGTTCCATTAGGGGTTTTGGCTTCATATTTACATGCACATCTATGTTTCCATAGATTCCATCAGATGAGTATTGGAGAAGTCTGGAGGATGAGTTTATGAGCTTCATTGTTGTGTTTCATTGACCACCATTGAGTTATAAGCTTCCTCAGTGAGTTGTGATCAACTTCCACCCCTGCTCTATTTGCAAAACATCTCCAGACCTCCCTAGCTAATTCCCCATTGTTGAAGATATGGTTGATGGTATCTGATCCTGCCATGTTCCTGCAACAAAAACAACTAGAAGGTTCTAAACCAAAATTAGTTAACTTCTCATTAGTAGGTAACTTCCTATTTAAAGATCTCCAAGGGAGGAAGGAGGCTTTAAATGGTGTGTTCATGTGCCAAATGAGAGCCCTAAATTGATCTTTGGGTCTTTTTTCCCTGATTTAATTCCAAGCTGAAGAACAAGTGAACATGCCATTGGAATTGACTTTCCAATAAGCTTGGTTTGAAGTTTGTTGCTGAGGAACAGGTATTGCTAAGATAGTATCTAGCTGGCTAGGTGGTGCCTGTTGAACCAACATTTGATAGTTCCACTGGCCTTCTACCCAAAATTCAGCTACTTTCTTGGTGTCAAACCTATGACTGCTGCTAGAAAACTGAGCAAGATGTCCTTCCCCTGTCCAGTTGTCCCACCAAAAGGAGCAATTCCCTGAGTTCAGCTTCCATTGAATGTGTTGCTCAACATTACACATGTTGTGCATCATGTGTTTCCAATTCAGTGAATCCCCAAAATCCCATTTTTTGCAGATAGGATTTGATCTTTGGCAGTATTTGGCTTTGATGAATTCTCCCCACAGTGTGTGCTAAGCTCTAAAGGTCCACCACTGTTTATATTGGAAAGCTAAGCAAACATCCTTCAGATTTTTCATTCCCACCCCTCCTTCCTCAATAGGATAGCTGAGGTTCTTCCAAGAGGCCCAAGGATACTTCTTTTTGTCACTCTTCCATCCCCAGAAGAAGTCTGCCATCAACATTTGTATTTGCTTAATTACAGTGGTAGGGGGAGTGATAGATGAAACTAGATGAATGGGCAAGGCTTGAAGAACATGCTTAATCAACACAGCCCTGCCTCCATAGTTTAGTTGCTAGGTTTTCCAACCTGTAATCCTGCAAATAACTTTAGAGATAAGGTCAGAGAAGTATGAAATCCTAGGCCTACTCACAAAGAGTGGACACCCCAGATAAGTGGTAATACCCTGCTTCTGTTTGAACCCAGTGATCCCTTTAATTCTTTCCTTTGTGCTGTCAAAAATATTTTGGTGGACCATAAAGTGACTTTTCTCACAATTAATCAATTGGACAGAGGTATCCTCATATGTTGTGAGAGTCTGCATGATGAGTTAGAGAGACTTAACCCTTCCTGAAGTAAACAAGATGGTGTCATCTGCAAAACTCAGATGGTTCACTTGGGGTCCCCATCATTCCATGACAAAGCCATGGCAATCTTGATGATTATGGAGACCATTTAAAGATCTTGAAAGCATCTCTGCACCTAAAATAAATAGGGCAGGGGAAAGGGGGTCTCCTTGCTTGAGCCCCCTAGATGATTGGAAAAAGCCAAATCTTCTTCCATTAATCATGATAGGGTACCAATTATAAGCCAAGGTTCTCCACACCATATCAATGAAAGTTTCCTCAAAACCCATCTTCCTTAAGACCAAGCATATGTAAGCCCAAGAAACTCTGTCATAGGCCTTATCCATGTCAAGCTTGATAATGACATTACTACCTATGTATGGCTTTTTAATCTGATGAGTGATTTTCTGTACCAGCATGATATTTTCAGTTATACTTCTACCCTTCACAAAACCAGACTGGTTGAGAGAGATCAAGTTAGGGATAATAGGACTCAATCTTGTACTCAACAGTTTGGAGATGATTTTACTAATGAAAATGCTCACACTAATAATCCTGAACTCTTTCAGTTTGTTAGGATTATTTACCTTGGGTAGAAGTACTATACAAGAGTGAGAAAATAACTTGGGGATTTCTTGGCCACTGAAAAAAGCTAGCACCACCCCCATCAAGTCTTGATTGATAATGTGCCAACATTTTTGGAAGAAAAACCCATTTATACCATCAGGCCCTGCTGCAGAATTGGGGTTCATAGAAAAAACCACTTCTTGAAGCTCAGACATAGTAGGTTGAGAAGTAAGTCTGTCATTTTGCTCTTGATTTACAATTCTAGGGATGCACTCTAGGTTTGTCTCATTGATACTTTTGCTCTCCCCTGTAAACAACTCTTGAAAGTACCCACAGGCAGCCTCTCCTATGTTTTCATCTCCTTGTATCCATTCACATTTATCATGGATTCTGTGAATGAAAAGCCTTCTCCTTCTACCCCTTATCCAGCAATGGAAGAATTTAGAATTAGTATGCCCTTCCTTGAACCAGTGTAACTAAGATTTCTGTTTCATAATAGCATCCTCCAACTTGAGATATCAAATATATTGGGCATTAATTTCATGTAGACTTTCTCTGTTGGTAACACTATTGTTTTGAATCAAAGTTTCTTCAGCATCTGTAACTTTTCCTTCAAACTCTCTAACTTTCTTGAAAATATCCCCAAATTCCTCTTTGGACCAATTACTCAGAGTATTAGAGAGCCTTTTCATCTTATTGTGAAATCTCAACATACTATTTCCATTCACCTCCCTTTCCCAACAAGATTTCACAGTTCCTAAAAAGTTAGGGCTATCCACCCAACAATTAAGGAATTTGAAATACTTGGTATGGCTTCCCTCACTGTTAATGATCTCCAATAAAAAAGGACAATGATCAGAACCAGTAGAAGGAATGTGGGTGATGGTAGTTAGAGGTATGGTTTCAAGCCATTTATCATTTATCAACCCTCTATCTAGCCTTTTCCAGATCCTTTGATTGATCGTCTATTATTAGACCAAGTGAACTTTTAAAACCCATGTCCATCGGTCCACATGCTTCTATAATGGCAATGAAGTCCAGACTTTTCCTGATATTGTAAGGAATTCCCCCTAGTTTTTCCTCAGTGGAAGTTATAACAGTATAATCCCCCACTGAGCATCAAGGTTTGTCCTCAATATCTGCTTGCTGGAGCATTTTATCCCATAGAGGTCTTCTTAGGTACTCTTTATATTTGGCATAGACAAAGGTCATGGTGAATTGTTTTTAAAGCTCATTGTGGCTGAAATCACAGGTAATTTGCTGCTCATCCTGATCTTTCACCACACAGTCAACATCCCCATTCCAAAAAAGCCATATTTTACCATTGCAGTTGGCTATTGCATTGTCCATGGCTAGTTGATTCTTGAAGCTAATTACATTACTACTATCTGCAAAAGGCTCTAGAATAGCAATAATGGCTAGGTGATACATTCTCTTGAACATTTTGATTCTTTCCATGACTCCCTGAGTGTTAATTCCCCTCACATTACAAATGATTGTACTAATCATTGGGAAACTCTAGAAGAGAAAAGCCTTGTGTTTGGTCTGCCAGCAGTGGCAGTTTTTATGTCTTGATTTTGGAAATGGAATTTCTCATGTTTCAATCTTCTTGGAGATAAACCTTGAGTTTGAGTCACCTTGAATCTCCTCCTCCAAATCTTGATCATTTTGAGGACTAAATGCTCTTATCAGAGCATTACTAGTCTCATCATCATCCTTAAATTCCTGCCCATATTGATCATTTCTTTCAACTTCATCTTCTGAATTGATCACCGCATATTCATCAATTAGGGGGGCAGTATTGACTTGGCATTTGCCATATCTTATCAGGTGGTGCTCTGGGAGGAGGTGTTAGTATTTTAGTCTGCTCAAAATTGTTGATCTAACCCTACTGATTGTCCTCAACATCCACCTTCTTACCTAAATTCACACTCTTTCCCTGTTGGTTTTCCTGATCTGTCTCTTGTTGTTTATTGAGTCTTCTCTTAGCAGCATGTCTTTTGTGTTTGCTAGGCTTGTTTTTTATCCTTGGAGTATTTTTTATAGTACCTTTAGTAGCATTGTTGTCCAACTCTTTCTCCCTGTTGTTCCTATTTTGGGACTTGATGTTTTCAGTGTCCCTACTTTGTATTCCCTCATGCATTTCCTTGTCGCTTGTAGGTCTGTTGTCCTTTTATTGTTCCTTTTCCTGTCTTTTTTGTGTGTTCTCCTTTTGTTGCTTTTTGTTGTTATTATGGTCTCTATAGTCAAAGTTTTGGTCAGTGTATTCCTCCTCATGCCCTTCATGAGGTAGTTTCCCCCCTTTGGTTACCCCTTCCTGTATGTTAGTAGTGTTCTCCTGAGATCACCCTTTCAATCACTCCAAAAGCTACAACCAACCTACTATGAGAGATATTCAAATCACTAGTTATAGGGTTCTCATCTATGATACCTGAATTGTTATTTATCCCTTCCTTTTGCTGCAGTTGTTGTTGATCTGCTATGCTTCTCACTTGTTCCTTGTTTTGATTTCCTTGGCTTGTGTTCATTTCCTGATTTGTTTCCTGCTCTGGAGATTCTGCATTTCTTTTATTGCCTTCCTTTTGCCTTGTCATGCCTTGCTTACTTGTAGTGTTTTCTTTTATTTTCTTATTTGTTGCTTCTACCACCCTTCGATCTTTGTTTCCTCTGTCCTCTCTTTGTGCATTGTGATCTTCCTGCAATTCCAGATTAGTAAAAGATAATTACTGATAAATAGTAGTTATACCTGCTTGTTGGTTATCTTTTGTAGTCTGGTTTGTAGCAGTAGGTTTCCACATAGTCTTTGAAGTTGCATGCTCCTGTTGTCTTGTATTTTTCCTTTTTTGAGTTTGCCATTCCTCCTCTTTTTTCAGTTTTGTTTGCCTCTGCCTTTTATTGTCTTTACCTTGCTGTTGTTGTTGTCCTCTAGTCTCCTTGCTGTTGTTCTGTCTATCTTCTTGTTCACTTGCTTTGGTGGTATCTTTGTTTTTGTTTTTCTTCTCACTTTCCTTTTCCTTTCTCCGTCTATACTCCTCATCCCTCATTTTGGATTTACATTCTTCAATATCATGCCCCTGATGTCTATAATACTCACAGTATAGGGGAACATTCTCATATTCCAATGGCTGCCAGGTTCCAATGGTGTCATCCTCAGGATCTAGTCCTATCCAAACATGTCTAGGTCTAGGTTTAGTCAAGTCTATTTGCATCTTAACTTTGCCCATTCCAGCCCTTGACCTTTTAATAGAAGCAGTGTCTAGATATAAAACCTTGCCAACTGATTCCAACAAGGGAGTAAGGAAAGTTTTTTGTAGCAATGCCAAGGTAATCCAGGTAACAAAATCCATACAGGCACAATAGGGGTTTCCTTCTCAGGTGTAAAGAAAGGTGTCCAAGCTTGTATCCTCGTCAATTTTCCTTCAATAGTCATTCTTTGTTGAGTCTAGACTGTTTTATAATCTAACTCATTTTGTAAATCAACAAAAACATGTTTTGAATTGTAGTGTGCTATGTTGACCCCACCCCACTTAAATGAGTTCGTTGTATAAAACTCTTCCCTATAAGCTCCACCTTAGGCATGGTAGTACTAAACTTCCCCACTATAGTATACTTGCAATCCACAGTCAATGTATGCATATAGTCATACATATCAAAGATTACAGCCGGTTGTCCTTGCTTGGTAGTTTGTCTGGGAGCAGTTCTCAGCACAACAGTTGGAGCTTGAGCAGCATGTATGTGTCTCAGTCTTGTTGCCAAAGTTTGGACCACAGTATAAGGAGAACGTTCCTGAACCTGGTCCTGTTTTGAAGCTGGGATATTCTTATTATTGTTGGAGGACTTCGTATTGAGGTTAGGAACATTTTGATTAGCATTTTGACCATTAGGACCTCTTTTCTCAAAGTTACTAGAAATCTTAGGGAATTCTCTATGATAGAAGTTTTGCCTACTGTTGTCCTGCTGATTTTCCTGCTGATTCAACTCTTGATTCCTTTACTCATTTTTGTTGTTTTTCTCCCATTGTTTCTTGTAACTCTTAACCATTTTCCCCTTACCTTGATTAATAGTTCTACTCTCTAAGTTTCCTTTGATGTTGTCTATAACGCTCCAAAATGAACTAAGGTGAACTAGATCCTCATGATTGTTTATTGAGTTGATTTTTAAGTTAAATGGAGTTATTTTAGTGTCCTTAGGCAGTGTGCAAAGTTTCGTGAAGTTTGGAGGTCAAACGACCAAGAACGTCTAAGGCATTCGAAAGATATGCCTTGAGTTGACCTTGTACGTCTAGACGAGTTTCGTTGAGTTTTATGTGTTCGTTTTGGATGAAATTCATGTGAGAGGTGTTACACTTATAGATTATCATATTTGTGTTGGAAACGTCCAGGAAATTATCCCCAAGGACCATCGAAGGTTCCTTGAGGAGGGACCCAAAACCTGGTAAGCAGGCTGTCCCAGGCAGCCTTGGCGACGGAGCAGTCGACGACCAGTAATGGCTGTGATTCCGTCATGGGGGAATTGTTCAAGGGTGTAGAGGGGACCCTTGGCAAGCCACTGAAGCTTGCAACAGATGGTCAGTACGGGCCGTTGCACCCGTGACGCCCCGTCACAAGCAGGTTGTCGCAAGCCTTGTCCCTGTGCGCTGATTTTTCTGCCAAGTCAGGGGTGAATTTGTAAATTCACCCCACGTATAAATAAGAGTTTGGACGGTTTGTTAAGGGATTTTTAGGTTATATTAAATGAGTTTTAAACCCTAGACCTAGACAAGACCCCCCTCCATTTCTAAATTCAAACTCTCTCTCTAAAAGGAAAACCCTCTCAAGACTCCATTGGAAGATAGAAGTCAATGAATGATAGGAGGGCTCGTTGGACGTGTCTCTTCATCACAAACTCTTGGATTTGGCTTGCTTAGTGAGGTATGGTATCCATTCTTGAATATCTTTTCATTCAAGAAGCCAATTTCCAAAATGGTTTTCAAAAGGGTTTCTAAACTCAATCTTCTTCTAACTTTGATTTCTAGTATGGGTCTTCTTGTATTTAAATTATAATGGTTTAAATGTATTTATCTTGGTTTGAATTGATGATTTTGATGTTAAAAACTCCATGAAACTCTTGTATATGCATACTTCAACTTTTGGCTTGAAAATGGGTTATGTGAGCATGATTTGAGTAGGGTATGAACTTGGGTCTTCTTGTAATTGTCATGTTGGTGTAGCTACTGCCCTAAGGGCCTTAATATTGGGAAATATTGATAAATTGCTTATGGGTGATGATGGTTTGATTTGTTGATCAGTTGCTCTCATTGTATATTTCTTATTATAAATTGCAATTTGAGTGGTATGGTCCACCTTATGGGTGGCGGTGCTAATTGATGAACTTGTTGTTACTTAATATGTTTTGAGTATGTGATCTTGAAGGTCTAATATGTGAAATGAAGATATATGGGAAATGGGTCTTGTATTGTGTTTGATGTAGCTTGAAGTGCATGTTTGACCTAGTTTATGTCTCAATGAAGTGTATGATTATGAGAAGCATGTAGAGTGTGTAACTTGATGAATTAAGGTTAAAGTATGTGTAGAACTTGATGATAATGAAGTGATGCTTATATGCAAGGTGTGCACATGTACACACATACACTCTATTAAGATTTGTATTATGCCAAGTTGAGCAAAAAGGGGAAATCTTGAGGTGGACACACTTCGTGAGTTGAGATGTAGTGTCTAGTAGCAACCTCTCCATTCCTAGTGAGCTTTCTAAGATAGACTATTATGTTGAGAAATCCGTGTGGAGTTATGCCTAGCACCGAGAGGATATGAAGGGGAGGTGGATTGCACTTCGTGAGTTTAGATGTTGTAATCCAAAGTACCTCTTGAGATGAGTACTCCTCGTTAGTAGAGAGTGAGTTACTTAGTAACAATCTCCTTATCCCTTAACTATGTGCCCGCATAGGTGTAGCTATTGGAAAAGCCATGTAAAATCTAAAGAAGCATGACCTTACACTAGGCAAGTAAGGATCCCTCAACCGATAGGGGTTAATATCGGGATTCCATGTCTAGCTCTCATGGTCTTTGTCGGTTAAGCTAACTCCCACAAAAGAATTATTTTTGAAACTAGTTAACTTGTCTATTGTTGATATTGTGTATGTATGTCGTGAAGTGCTCAATCCACTTTAGTTACCATTAGGAGTACTAAGTGGGAGTGGTAGTATGGGATGCTACTCTCACGTTGCACTTGGTGTGACCTATACCTACTATGGGAGAAGAGTATCTTCATGCAATCCATGTGAATGAGTACTATGGTGTAGTGTTATGGATGATTATTGTGGAGTACTTGAGTAAATGGAATCCATTAGGAGCACTAAGTGAGAGTGGTAGTATGGGATGCTACTCTCACATTGCACTTGGTGTGACATATATTTTCCATGAGTGTTTTGCATATGTTAGCCAAGGGGGTGGATTTGATTTCCAATGAAGTAAGCCTAAGATTTGGTAGTTTTAAGGGTCGCTTTGGTTTGCTTTGAAGGGAGGTGTAATGAAAATCCCTTCGTAGCTCACCTTAGGGAGTCTTAGGATAACCTTGGGTTAGGGCAACTTCAAAGGAAAAGAGTTCATAGACTTGGACCGTGCCATTCACTGTAAGGTCTCCATTGTAAGAATCCGATACATTCACTGTGATGCTTTATTCAATTTTTCATTGTAAGTTTAGTAAGTTCATTGAAATGTTCCTTTTGATTACTCTAAGATTTGGTAAAGTTGCCATAAAGTGTTGATTGTCGATTCTTATGTTGGTTTGTTTCTAGATTCTTGAATATTGCTTTAATTGCATGAAAAGCTATTCTTACTAAAATGTCCCTTTTTGTATGTTTATTTGCATATACCATACTTAGTACATTGTTGTACTAACCCCATACTTTTATATACCTTATGAGTATAGGTTGGAAGCCTTTTTGGAGGATCGGAGTTGAAGCTTGGGAATTCTATCTCTCAAGAATTGGGTATGTCCTCATTTATTCGAGGACATAGTTTTATGTTTCTTAGTTTCTTTATTAAGACTTAAAAATATATTTACTTTTATTGTAAAGGGGCCGTGTCCCTAAGATTCTAAGTTGTGTCTTTAAGTTGGCTTGTGACGATAAGATTTCCTAGTATTTATGAAAATATTTATTTTATTATTATTATCGTGAAAAGTTTTAATTCCGCACTACTTTTCATGCTTTGTGTTATGAATGCTAGTTAGAGGGCTTGTACGAGACCCCAAAGGGGTCAAGTACGCCAGGTCATGATTCAAAGGGTTTCCCTAACTTTTAGGGGGTGCTTTCGGGTCGTGACAGACTTGGTATTAGAGCATAAGGTTTTGGGAAATAGTTTAAGGTGTGAAAGTCTCACAAACCACATCTAGTAGTATCTTGGTCATTGGTGTGAGTCGCGACACATCCATGGACAAGAGGCTATAGGATGCTAAAAGTTTCACTTTCTTCTCTATTCTAGTATCGTGCCATAGAGTTGAGTATATAAGGTGTCTATTCTCAACCTCTTCTTTTTGTGTTTTTAGGATATGAATACGAGGAGATCGACCGCTAGAAGGGAGGGGGAGGTGTACCAAATGAGAGAGTCCTTCCCCGTGTTGACCAAGTTCCTATTGTTGGTTTAGGGGAGGAAAATGAGGAGGTTCCTCTTCAAGAACCTCAAGTGCCTCCGGAACCTCAAGGACCTCAAGTGCCTCCTATGCCTCAAGCTCCTTTTGTTGAGGGTGATATGACTAATGCGGAGTTGAGGGCTGCCCTAATGAACTTGACCCAACTCATGACGGCTCAAGCTCAAGTTGTCAACAATCACTTTGTGGGCCAAGCTAACCTAGGATATAGGCCCCAACCAAATGCTAGTACTCCCGCTTCTAGGATTTCGGATTTCATGAGGATGAACCCTCCTACTTTTTAGGGCACTAAGGTGGATGAAGATCCACAAGGCTTCATAGATGAGGTTTTCAAGGTGGTAGATGCTATGGGTGTGACCCCTAGGGAGAAAGCGGACTTGGCCGCTTACCAACTTAAGGATGTTGCTCAAGTGTGGTATGAGTAATGGAGGGGTGAGAGACCCTTAGAAAGAGGACCAGTTGATTGGGAGGAATTCAAAGAGGCTTTCCCAGATAGATTGTTTCCTTTAGAGTGGAGGGAGAAGAAGATGGTTGAATTCATGAACCTCCGTCAAGGGGGAATGAGTGTGCAAGAGTACTCTCTCAAATTCACCCAACTCTCTAAGTATGCCCCAACCATGGTGGCCAAACCTAGGGCTAGGATGAACAAGTTTGTGATGGGCGTGTCTAGCTTGGTGGAAAAAGAGTGTCGTACAGCTATGCTTCTTAATGACATGGATATCTCTAGGCTCATGGTTTATGCACAACAAATTGAGTAGTCCAAAATTAGGGAGATAGGCAAGAGGGTAAGAGACCTAGGTCGGATGATTCTAGTCACCAAAGGTCTAAGAAGAAGTTTTATCCCCAAGATTCTTCTATGGGAAACAAGGATAGGGCTTCAAATCAACTTTCTCAAGGTGGTGGTCATTCCTACGAAAGGGCTTGGTGCCCTACTTGTGGCAAGCAACATGGGGGTAAGTGTCTTGCCAGATCGGATGGTTGTTTTGGATGTGGTAATAAAGGCCACAAGATGAGGGACTGCCCAAACCTTAAATCAAGGGGGAGAGATGTTAATCAAGCTTCCCTAGATCCTAATGCTCCCAAGAAGAGCCCTTCCTATGGGATGGGGGCTAGAAAGGATAATTAATCCGGATCTATGGTTTTGGTAAGTCTCAACTCTTTGTTATTGTTGCTTTTGTGTTATGAGATGAGTTTATATGGTTTTATAGTTCATATGATCATGTCATCTTGATGAATTGCTTGAAGAATGATTTTTTTTTAATTTTGGTAACTTGGCAGTGAACTTCACTGTAAAATTTTGGCATTTTGAAGAAAATTGTTTTGTCTTGAATTCTAGTATCAGTGTGTGTAAAGGTATTGGTTATGAGCATGTTTAATGTTTGAGAAGGTAGTTCCTCCATAGAAGAAGTTTAAGGTTGAGTTTTGACTTTGTGAAGTTTGGCAAAAGTTGTCTATGTTGATAATGTTGAAAGTGTGAAATGATGTTCCTTACTAATTGATGCTTTGATTGTTGATGTTTTGATCATGATCTAAGTTTATTATATGATGCTAAGTGAGTCCTTGTTGTTCCTAAAAATTTAAGTGTCATTCGAGGACGAATGTTATTCCAAGTGGGGGAGAATATAACGCCCCAAAATGAGCTAAGGTGAACTAGAGACTCATTATTGTTTCTTGAGTTGATTTTTAAGTTAAACGGAGTTATTTTAGTGTCCTTAGTTAGTGTTCAAAGTTTCGTGAAGTTTGGAGGTCAAACGACCAAGAACGTCCAAGGCATTCGAAAGATATGCCTTGAGTCGACTTTGTACATCTAGACGAGTTTCGTTGAGTTTTATGTGTTCATTTTGGATGTAATTCATGTGAGAGGTGTTAAACTTATAGATGATCATATTTGTGTTGGAAACGTCTGGTAAATTATCCCCAAGGACCATCAAAGGGTCCTTGAGGAAGGACCCAAAACCTGGTAAGCAGGCTGTCCCAGGCAGCCTTGGTGAAGGAGCAGTCGACGGCCAGTCATGGCTGTGACGCCCTGTCACAAGGTTCCGTCGTGGGGGACTTGTTCAAGGGTGTAGAGGGGACCCTTGCCAAGCCACTGAAGCTTGCAACGGATGGTCAGGACGGGCCATTCCACCTGTGATGCCCCGTCACAAGCAGATCGTCGCAAGCCTTGTCCCTGTGCGCAGATTTTTCTGCATAGTTATTGGAGAATTTGTAAATTCACCCCACGTCTAAATAAGAGTTTCGACGGTTTTTTAAGGGATTTTTAGGTTATATTAAATGAGTTTTAAACCCTAGACCTAGACAAGACCCCCCTCACTTCCAAATTCAAACTCTCTCTCTAAAAAGAAAACCCTCTCAAGACCCCATTGGAAGCTAGAAGTCAATGAATGATAGGAGGGCTGGTTGGACGTGTCTCTTCATCACAAACTCTTGGATTTGGCTTGCTTAGTGAGGTATGGTATCCATTCTTGAATATCTTTTCATTCAAGAAGCCAATTTCCAAAATGGTTTTCAGAAGGGTTTCTAAACTCAATCTTCTTCTAACTTTGATTTCTAGTATGGGTCTTCTTGTATTTAAGTTATAATGGTTTAAATGTATTTATCTTGGTTTGAATTGATGATTTTGATGTTAAAAACTCCATGAAACTCTTGTATATGCATACTTCAACTTTTGGCTTGAAAATGGGTTATGTGAGCATGATTTGAGTAGGGTATGAACTTGGGTGTTCTTGTAATTGTCATGTTGGTGTAGTTACTGCCCTAAGGGCCTTAATATTGGGAAATATTGATAAATTGCTTATGGGTGATGATGGTTTGATTTGTTGATCAGTTGCTCTCATTGTATATTTCTTATTATAAATTGCTATTTGAGTGGTATGGTCCACCTTATGGGTAGCGGTGCTAATTGATGAACTTGTTGTTACTTAGTATGTTTTGAGTATGTGATCTTGAAGGTCTAATATGTGAAATGAAGATATATGGAAAATGGGTCTTGTATTGTGTTTGATGTAGCTTGAAGTGCATGTTTGACCTAGTTTATGTCTAAATGAAGTGTATGATTATAAGAAGCATGTAGAGTGTGTAACTTGATGAATTAAGGTTAAAGTATGTGTAGAACTTGATGATAATGAAGTGATGCTTATATGCAAGGTGTGCACATGTACACACATACACTCTATTAAGATTTGTATTATTCTTTGGAAACGAAAGACCCCAGGCCTGCGAGTATTATAATCTTCTAAGTAGATTACTAGAGGAGCGGAGAGCACTTGTTGGGTTAAATATTTTTTGGTTGCTAAATGTTACGGCCTAAATGCTGAACTATTGACCCTACTTGTTCGGATAGCTTTCTAAGATAGACTATTATATTGAGAAATCCGTGTGGAGTTATGCCTAGCACCGAGAGGATATGAAGGGGTTGCACTTCGTGAGTTGAGATGTTGTAATCCAAAGTACCTCTTGAGATGAGTACTCCTCGTTAGTAGAGAGTGAGTTACTTAGTAACAATCTCCTTATCCCTTAACTATGTGCCCACATAGGTGTAGCTATTGGAAAAGCCATGTAAAAGCTAAAGAAGCATGACCTTACACTAGGCAAGTAAGGATCCCTCATCCGATAGGGATTAATATCGGGATTCCATGTCTAGCTCTCATGGTCTTTGCCGGTTAAGCTAACTCCCACAAAAGAATTATTTTTGAAACTAGTTAACTTGTCTATTGTTGATATTATGTATGTATGTCGTAAAGTACTCAATCCACTTTAGTTACCATTAGGAGCACTAAGTGGGAGTGGTAGTATGGAATGCTACTCTCACATTGCACTTGGTGTGACCTATACCTACTATGGGAGAAGAGTATCTTCATGAAATCCGTGTGAATGAGTACTATGATGTAGTGTTATGGATGATTATTGTGGAGTACTTGAGTAAATGGAATCCATTAGGAGCACTAAGTGAGATTGGTAGTATGGGATGCTACTCTCATATTGCACTTGGTGTGACCTATATTTTCCATGAGTGTTTTGCATATGTTAGCCAAGGGCGTAGATTTGATTTCCAACGAAGTAAGCCTAAGATTTGGTAGTTTTAAGGGTCGCTTTGGTGTGCTTTGAAGGGAGGTGTAATGAAAATCCCTTCGTAGCTCACCTTAGGGAGTCTTAGGATAACCTTGGGTTAGGGCAACTTCAAAGGAAAAGAGTTCATATGACTTGGACCGTGCCATTCACTGTAAGGTCTCCATTGTAAGAATCCAATATATTCACTGTGATGCTTTATTCAATTTTTCATTGTAAGTTTAGTAAGTTCATTGAAATGTTCCTTTTGATTACTCTAAGATTTGGTAAAGTTGCCATAAAGTGTTGATTGTCGATTCTTATGTTGGTTTGTTTCTAGATTCTTGAATATTGCTTTAATTGCATGAAAAGCTATTCTTACTAAAATGTCCCTTTTTGTATGTTTATTTGCATATACCATACTTAGTACATTGTTGTACTAACCCCATACTTTTATATACCTTATGAGTATAGGTTGGAAGCCTTTTTGGAGGATCGGAGTTGAAGCTTGGGAATTCTATCTCTCAAGAATTGGGTATGTCCTCATTTATTCGAGGACATAGTTTTATGTTTCTTAGTTTCTTTATTAAGACTTAAAAATGTATTTACTTTTATTGTAAAGGGGCCGTGTCCCTAAGATTCTAAGTTGTGTCTTTAAGTTGGCTTGTGACGATAAGATTTCCTAGTATTTATGAAAAGACTTATTTTATTATTATTATCGTGAAAAGTTTTAATTCCGCACTATTTTTCATGCTTTATGTTATGAATGCTAGTTAGAGGCCTTGTACGAGACCCCAAAGGGGTCAAGTACGCCCGGTCATGATTCGAAGGTTTTCCCTAACTTTTAGGGGGTGCTTTTTGGTCGTGACATTGTCCTTCTCATAGTAATCATTTTCCTGTTGGTACACATTTTGGGTGCTAACCTCCCCCTGCTCCTGAACACTATTCCTACCAGCTGACTTTCCCATGGCATTTTCATGCTCATGGCCATTATTAACATTATTACTAGTATAGTTGAAATTAGAGTTGTAGTTAGTATGGTTACCTGTTTGATTTGCCTCCCCTGCTTGCTCCTTGAAGGTTTGTTGATGGCCATGTCCTTGAACATCTGCAACATTAGGATTGAATGCAAATGAAGAGTTTGCTGAACTCTCCACTTCAATAGTATCATGTTCACGAACTAAGTCCTTATTGTGTGGAAGCTTAGAGGCTAAGCTTGTTTCCCCAGCTTCCACTCGAAGTGTTTATTCATCGATGTTCTTTTCCATGTTCAGTTGTCTACGATTATCCTTCTGATTACCTCCATGAGTTGTACCAACAGAGATGTTACTGTAATTCGTTCCTTGCTTAGTATTAATCATCTCATATGCTTCGCTTGTAACATTGTTCTTTCTACTATCATTTTGAACACCTCCGCTCTTGTTACCGACGATTTTTGGTTCCATTTCGCTTCAAATTGCTCTAAGATGAACAACTTCCCTTTGTGAGTCAACCCCAGTAAGTATTTCCTCGCGATTTTGTTGGGAAGATGATCGAATGTTCACTTTACATTCGTAAGCTTTACACCCAGAGCCCCCACCTTCGATTCTTTTGATTGGGTCGTCAGTATTTCTTGAAAATTGATTATGTTGTAGGTTTAACAAACTAGAATCATTCCTTTTACTATGGTAATCTTGATTACACCTGATTGAGTCTGAGGAAATATTATTGTTGTTCCCCTCTTCTTTCCTTCGAGAAACCTCACTGTTCATCGCGCCTTGAGATTTCGATTTCTCGGAGTTGGTCGATGAATAAAGAGGGATTTGAGTTAAATTGGGTTCCTTTCCTCCAAGCGCCCCTTCTGGGGCTGGTCCAACGGTCTGAGATTAACCGACGGCGCCTCACGCGCCATGTTTGGCCTTACAGAACTAGCCGTTAGTTGCGTTCTTTAAGTGTAACTTTAGGGAGTGTTTGGTCTAGTGAGATAAGTTAGAGAGAGAACTAATTTGGCTTTTGATATTTTGGGCTTAGGTTTTCGGGTTTATGGTTTAGAGTTAGGGTTAGGGTTGGGGTTTTGGTTTTTTTAGGTTTTAGGTTTTGGGGTTTAAGATTTTTAGTTTTAAATCTATGGTTTAGTGTTTAATGTTTGGGTTTTAGTATTTTGGGCTTGGGGTTTCGGGTTAATGGTCTAGGGTTAGGGTTAGGGTTAAGATTAGGGTTAGGTTTTAGGTTTTTTTAGGTTTTAGGGTTTGTGGTTTAGGATTTGAGGTTTAAAATATATAGTTTAGTGTTTAATGTTTGTGTTTTCATATTTTGGCTTAGCGTTTTGGGTTTATTGTAGGGTTAGGGTTAGGTTTTTTTTAGATTTAAGGGTTTGGGGTTAAGGATTTGAGTTGTAATATGGTTTAGTGTTGAATGTTAGGGTTTTGGTATTTTTGGCTTCTGGTTTAGGGTTTAGGGTTTAGGGTTAAGGTTAAGGATAGGGTTAGGGTTAAGGTTCGTGTTAGGGATGGGTTAGTGTTAGGGTTTAGGTTTTTTTAGCTTTTAGGTTTTGGGGTTAAGGATTTTTGATTTATAATCTATGGTTTAGTGTTTAATGTTTGGGTTTTGGTATTTTGGGCTTGGGGTTTCGGGTTAATGGTTTAGGGTTAGGTAAGGATTAAGGTTAGGGTTAGGGTTTAGTTTTTTTTTTTAGGTTTAGGGTTTGTGCTTTAGTATTTGAGATTTAAAATTTATGGTTTAGTGTATAATGTTTAGGTTTTCGTATTTTGGACTCAGGGTTTACGGTTTAGTGTATAGAGTTATGGTTAGTATTAGGATTAGGTTTAGGGTGTAGTTTTTTTAGGTCTTATTGTTCAGGGTTTAGCATTTGAGTTTTAAAATCTATGGTTTAGTAATTAATGTTTGGGTTTTGGTATTTTGGGCTTAGCTTTTCGGGTTTATTGTTTATGGTTAGGGTAGGGGTTAAGGTTAGGGTTAGGGTTAGTTTTTGTTTTAGGTTTTTGGATTTAGGGATTAGGATTTGAGGTTTAATATCAATGGTTTAGTGTTTAATGTTTGGTTTTTGGTATTTTGGGCTTGGGGTTTAGGATTTATGGTAGGGTTAGGGTTAGGGTTAGGGTTTAGGTTGTTATTAGGTTTTTGGGTTTGGGGTTAAAGATTTCAGTTCTAATATTTATGGTATAGTGTTAATTGTTAGGGTTTTGGTATTTTGTGCTTTGGATTTAGGGTTTAAGGTTTAGGGTTAGGGGTAAGGATAGGGTTAGGGTTAGAGTTCGTGTTAGGGATAGGGTTAGGGTTAGGGTTTAGGTTTTTTTAGGTTTTAGGTTTAGGATTTTTCGTTTAAATCTATGGTTTAGTGTTTAATTTTTTGGTTTAGGTATTTTTGGGCTTAATGTTTTGGGTTAAGGGTTTAGGGTTTGGGTTAGGGTTGAGGTTAGGGTTAGGGTCAGGGTTAGGGTTTAGTTTTTTTTAGGTTTTAGGGATTGTGGTTTAGTATTTGAGGTTTAAAATCTATGGTTTAGTTTTTAATGTTTGGGTTTTCATATTTTGGTCTTAGGTTTTTTTTGTTGACTTAGAATTTATGGTTTAGGGTTAGGGTTAGGGTTAGGGTTAGGGTTAGGGTTTTGGGTTCTTTTAGATTTGTGGGTTTAAGGAGTAGAATTTGAGGTTTAATATCAATGGTTTAGTGTTTATTGCTTAAGTTTTGGTATTTAGGGCTTTGTGTTTAGGGTTCATGGTAGGTTTAGGGTTAGGGTTAGGGTTTAGGTAGTTTTTTAAGTTTTTGGGTTTGGGGTTAAGGATTTCGGTTGTAATATTTATGGTTTAGTGTTAAATGTTAGGGTTTTGGTAGTTTGTACTTTGGATTTAGGGTTTAGGGTTTAGGGTTAGGGTTAAGGATAGGGTTAGGGTTAGGGTTCGTGTTAGGGATAGGGTTAGGGTTAGGGTTTAGGTTATTTTTAGGTTTTAAGGTTTGGGGTTTAGGATTTTTGGTTTAAAATCTATGGTTTAGTGTTTAATGTTTGGGTTTAGGTAATTTGGGCATAATGGTTTAGGGTTAGGTTAGGGTTAAGTTTAAGGTTACGGTTAGGGTTAGGGTTATTTTTTTTTTTTTAGGTTTTATGGTTCAGGTTTAGCATTTATGGTTTAAAATCTATGGTTTAGTATTTAATGTTTGGTTTTTCATATTTTGGTCTTAGGGTTCGTGTTAGGGATAGGGTTAGGGTTAGAGTTTATGTTTTTTTTAGGTTTTAGGTTTTGGGTTTTAGGATTTTTGGTTTAAAATCTATGGTTTAGCGTTTAATGTTTGGAATTTTGTATTTTGGACTTGGGGTTTTGGGTAAATTGTTTAGGGTTTGGGTTAGGTTTAAGGGTAGGGTTAGGGTTAGGGTTTAGTTTTTTTTTTAGGTTTTAGGGTTTGTGGTTTATGATTTGAGGTTTAAAATCTATGGTTTAGTGTCTAATGTGTGGGTTTTTGTATTTTGAACATAGGTTTTTTTTTGGACTTAGGTATTATGTTTAGGGTGTAGGTTTTTTTTAAGTTTTATGGTTCAGGGTTTAGCATTTGAGGTTGAAAATCTACTGTTTAGAATTTAATGTTTGGGTTTTCGTATTTTTGGCTTAGGGTTTTGGGTTTATGGTTTACAGTTAGGGTTAGGGTTAAGGTTAGGGTTAGGGTTTTGGGTTCTTTTAGATTTTTGAGTTTAGGGTGTAGAATTTGAGGTTTAATATCAACGATTTAGTGTTTATTGTTTGGGTTTTGGTATTTTTGGCTTGGGGTTTAGGGTTTATTGTAGGGTTTGGGTAAGGGTTAATGTTAGGGTTAGCCTTAGGGTTTAGATTGTTTTTAGGTTTTATGGTTTGGGGTTAAGGATTTGAGTAGTAATATCTATGGTTTAGTGTTTAACGTTAGGGTTTTGGTATTTTTGGCTTTGAGTTAGAGTATAGGGTTGGGTTAGGGTTAACGATAGGGTTAAGGTTAGGGTTAGAGTTAGGATTAGGGTTAGGATTAGGGTTAGGGTGTAGCTTTTTTTTAGGTTTTATGGTTCAGGGTTTAGCATTTGAGGTTTAAAATCTATGATTTAGTATTTAATGTTTGGGTTTTGATATGTTGGGCTTAGGGTTTCGGGTTTATGGTTTAGAGTTAGGGTTAGGGTTAAGGTCAGGGTAAGGGTTAGGGTTAGGGTTTTGATTTTTTTTTTTTTTAGGTTTTAAGGTTTGTGGTTTAGGATTTGCAGCTTAAAATTTATGGTCAAGTGTTTAATGTCTGGGTTTTCGTATTTTGGACTTATGTTTTTTTTTGGACTTAGGATTTAGGTTTAGGGTGTAGGTTTTTTTTTAAATGGTTCAGGGTTTAGCATTTTAGTTTTAAAATCTATTGTTTAGTATTTAAAGTTTGGGTTTTGGTATTTTGGGCTTAGGGTTTTGGGTTAATTGTTTAGAATTAGGCTTAGGGTTAAGGTTAGGGTTAGGGTTAGGGTTAGGATTAGGGTTTTGGGTTCTTTTAGATTTTGGGTTTAGGGTGTAGAATATGAGGTTTAATATCAACGGTTCAGTGTTTAATGTTTAAGTTTTGGTATTTTGGTCTTGGTGTTTAGGTTTATGGTAGGGTTAGGGTAAGGGTTAATGTTAGGGTTAGGGTTAGAGTTTAGGTTGTTTTTTGGTTTTAGGGTTTGAGTTTAAAGATTAGAATTGTAATATCTATGGTTTAGTGTTTTACGTTACGGTTTTGGCATTTTTGGCTTTGAGTTTAGTGTATAAGGTTTAGGGTTAGGGTTAAGGATAGGGTTAGGGTTAGGGTTAGGATTATGATTAAGGTGTAGGTTTTTTTTGGTTTTATGGTTCAGGGTTTAGCATTTAAAGTTTAAAATCTATGATTGAGTATTTAATGTTTGGGTTTTGATATTTTGGTCTTAGGGTTTCGGGTTTATAGTTTAGAGTTAGGGTTAGGGTTAGGGTTAGGGTTAGGGTTAGCTTTTTTTTTAGGTTTTTGGGATTACGGTTTAGGATGTGAGGTTTAATATCAATGGTATATTGTTTAATGTTTGGGTTTTAGTATTTTGGGCTTGGGGTTTAGGATTTATGGTAGGGTTAGAGTTTAGGTTGTTTTAAGGTTTTAGGGTTTGGGGTAAAGGATTGGAGTTGTAATATCTATGGTTTAGTGTTAAATGTTAGGGTTTTGGTATTTTATGCTTTAGATTTAGGGTTTAGGGTTTAGGGTTAGGGTTAAGGATAGGATTCGTGTTAGGGTTCGTGTTAGGGATAAGGTTAGGGTTAGGGTTTAGGTTCTTTTTTTTTTTTTAGAACAAAATATGAAGTTGCCACGATATACTACCAGTAAAAGATTTTACATAAAAATCTGCTGCATCGAACAGTCAAATAATTCAAACACATTACACACATACTGAGTTGAGGTCTGAATGCCAAATTTAACATTGCAAAACTGTGACCGGTCAACGTAATATTTCTGACAACCAAGTAAAGAAGCACTCCATTTATAACTTCAGCTAGCAAGAGGTTATAGGAGTTCCTCCGAATGCCAAAACTTTAACATTGTAAAACACATGAGACTTGAGAGCAGTCTACGAGGATTCAATATCTGATTCTTCCAATCCTTCTCTGTAGATTTCAAATTCATCAGGAGACCACCTACATATTAAGTGGAGCCGGAAAGTAGCCATCTTCTTCCCAAGCAGACGCAGTATCCGAGCAGCCTCTGGTGACAATGGCCTCCCTTCTTCACATACAACAAAGTCAGACACGAACTCCACGACACCTCTGTTCAACCGCACATGCATCCCTTGTTTCCGCAGGAATGGCTCCATCTCATGTGTGACCTGATCAAGAGGACCTTCTTGTAGCTCCACCTTTTTAGTTGTTATAGTGCCAGTCCTCGCGAAGTCATGTTCTTCATAGTCATTAAACAACCTTTGGACCTCCTCCTTTGATAAGTTAGTAAAGCAAAGACCTGAATCGCCGCGTATAAGCTTAGAAATCTTATGGAGGCCAGCACGAATCTCATCAGAGTCTGCCCGACCTAGTGCTACCTGCATGACTTTGTTCGATCCCAGGAAAAATCTGCTAGAAGACTTGAGCTGATCTCTGAACTCCTTGAACTCGAGATTTCTCATATTTTCGAAACTGAATACGTATGCTGAACTATACTTCTCCGCGCATTCCCTTATTGAGTTAACAATGTTTTCTTTGTGCTCCTTACCCTTCTTCTTCGTCTTAGATAAGGTAAAGGCTCTGTTACGCTTCGACTTCGGCATTGCTTCTTGATTTCTTGTGAAAGCTAAAACCCTACTTGTTGCTTAGCTTTTGAAAAAAAGGGTTTAGGTTTTTTTTAGGTTTTAGGTTTTGGGGTTTAGGGTTTTTGGTTTAAAATCTATGTATTGGTGTTTAATGTTTAGGTTTAGGTATTTTAGGCTTAATATTTTGGGTTAATGGTTTACGGTTAGGGTTAAGGTTAAGGTTAGTGTTAGGGTTAGGGTTAGGGTTTAGGTGTTTTTAGGTTTTAGGGTTTGTGGTTTAGGATTTGAGGTTTAAAATCTATGGTTTAGTGTTTAATATTTGGGTTATTGTATTTTAGACTTAGGGTTTAGGGTTTTGGGTATAGGGTTAGGGTAAGGGTTAGGATTAAGGTTAGGATGTAGGTTTTTTTTTAAGTTTTATGGTTCATGGTTTAGCAATTGAGGTTTAAAATCTATGGTTTAGTATTTAATTATTGGGTTTTGGTAGTTTGGGCTTAGGGTTTAGGGTTTAGTGTTTAGGGTAAAGGTTAGGGTTTTGGTTTTCTTAGGTTTTTGGGTTTAGGGTTTAGGATTTGAGGTTTAATATCAATGTTTTAGTGTTTAATGTTTGAATTTTGATGTTTTGGGCTTGGGGTTTAGGATTTATGGTAGGGTTAGGGTTTGGGTTAGGGTTTAGCTTGTTTTTCAGGTTTTAGGGTTTGGGGTTAAGGATTTCAATGGTAATATCTATGGTTTAGTGTGCAATGTTAGGGTTTATGTATTTTGGGCTTTGGGTTTAGGGTTAGGGTTTTGGGTTAGGGTTAAAGATAGGGTTAGGGTTAGATTTAGGGTTCATGTTAGGAATAGGGTTAGGGTTAGGTTTTAGTGTTTTCTTTTAGGTTTTGGGGTTTAGGATTTTCGATTTAAAATCTTTGGTTTAGTGTTTAATGTTTGGGGTTTGGTGTTTTGGGCTTTGTATTTTGGTTTAATGGTTTAGGATTAGGGTTAGGGTTAGGGTTAAGGTTTAATTTTTGTTAGGTTTTAGGGATTGTGGTATAGGATTTGAGGTTTAAAATCTATGGTTTAGTGTTTAATGTCTGGGTTTTTATATTTTGGACTAAGGTATTTTTTGGACTTAGGGTTTAGGTTTAGGGTGTAGGTTCTTTTTAGGTTTTATGATTCATGGTTTAGAATTTGAGGTTTAAAATCTATTGTTTAGTGTTTAATATTTGGGTTTTTGTATTTTGGGCCTTGGGTTTAGTGTTTATGGTAGGGTTAGTGTTAGGGTTAATATTTGGGTTAGGTTTAGGTTTTAGGTTATTTTGTATGTTTTAGGGTTTGGGGTTATTTAAGTTGTAATATATCGTTTAGTGTTTAATTTTAGGGTTTTGGTATTTTGGACATTGGGTTTAGGGTTAAGGTTAAGGATAGGGTTAGGGTTTGTGTTAGGGTTAGGGTTTAGGGTTTTTTAGGTTTTAGGTTTTTGGGTTTAGGATTTTTGGTATAAAATCAATGGTTTAGTGTTTAATATTTGTGTTTCGGTATTTTGTGCTTGGGGTTTTGGGTTAATAGTTTAGGGTTACAATTAGGGTTAAGGTTAGGGTTAGGGTTAGGGTTTAGTTTTTTTAGGTTTTAGGGTTTGGGTTAAGGATTTGAGTTGTAATATATATGGATTAGTGTTCAATGCCAGGGTTTTGGTATTTTGGACTTTGAGTTTAGGGTTTATGGTTTAGGGTTAGGGTTAAGGATAGGGTTAGGGTTAGGGTTTGGGTTAGGGTTTAGGGTTTTTCAGGTTTTTAGGTATGTGGTTTAGGATTTGAGGTTTAAAATATATGGTTTAGTGTTTAAAGTCTGGGTTTTCGTATTTTGGACTTAGGTTTTTTTTTGGACATAGGGTTTAGGGTTAGGGTGTAGTTTTTTTTTTAAATATGCTTCAGGGTTTAGCATTTGAGGTTTAAGATCTTTTCTTTCATATTTAATGTTTGGACTTTTGTATTTTGGGCTAAGGGTTTCAGGTTTATGATTTAGAGGTAGGGTTAGGGTTAAGGTTAGGGTTAGGGTTAGGGTTATGGTTTTGGGTTCTTTTAGATTTTTGGTTTTAGGGTGTAGAAATTGATGTTTAATATAAATGATTTAGTGTTTGTTTTGGTTTTGGTATTTTGGGCTTGGGGATAAGGGTTTATGGTAGGGTTAGGGTCAGGGTTGATGTTAGGGTTAAGGTTAGGGTTTTGGTTGTTTTTAGGTTTTAGGTTTGAGGTTAAGGATTTGAGTTGTAATAACTATGGTTTAGTGTTAAACGTTAGGGTTCTGGTGTTTTTGGCTTTGATTTTAGGGTATAGGGTTTAGGGTTAGGGTTAAGGGTAGGGTTAGGGTTAGGGTTTAAGTTTTTTTTTTTTTAGGTTTTGTGGTTTAGGATTTTTGGTTTAAAATCTATGGTATAGTGTTTAATGTTTGGGTTTGGTATTTTGGGCTTGGGGTTTAGGGTTGATGGTTTAGGGTTAGGGTTTGGGTTAGGGTTAGGGTTTAGTATTTTTTTAGGTTTTAGGGTGTGTGGTTTAGGATTTGAGATTTAAAATCTATGGTTTAGTGTTTAAATTTTGGGTTTTCGTATTTTGAACTTAAAAGGTTTTTTTCTTGGACTTAGGAGGATTTAGGGTTAGGGTTAGGGTTAGGATTAGGGTTAGGGTGTAGGTTATTTTTTTAATTTTATGGTTCAGGGTTTAGCATTTGAGGTTTAATATCTAAGGTTTCGTATTTAATGTTTGGGTTTTGATATTTTGGGCTTAGGGTTTTGGGTTTATGGTTTAGAGTTAGGGTTAGAGTAAGGGTTAGGGTTAGGGTTAGGGTTAGGGTTAGGGTTTTTTTAGGTTTTAGGTTTAGGGTTTAGGATTTGAGGTTTAATATTAATGGTTTAGTGTTTATGTTTGGGATTTGTAATTTTGGGCTTGGGGTTTAGGATTTATGGTAGGTTAGGGTTAGGGTTAGGGTTTTGGTATTTTTTAGGTTATAGGGTTTGGGGTTAAGGATTTGAGTTGTAATATCTATGGTTTAGTGTTAAATGTTAGGGTTTTGGTATTTTGTGCTTTGGATTTAGGATTTAGGGTTTAGGGTTGGGTTTAAGGATAGGGTTAGTGTTAGGTTCGGGTTAGGGATAGGGTAAGGGTTAGGGTTTAGTTTTTAGGTTTTAGGTTTTGGGGTTTAGGATTTTTTGCTTAAAATCTATGATTTAGTGTTTAATGTTTCGATTTAGGTATTTTGGGCTTAATGTTTCGGGTTAATGGTTTAGGGTTAGGGTTAGGGTTAGGTTTTAGATTTCAATTAGGTTTTTGGAATTTTTGTTTTGGATTTGTGGTTCAAAATCTTTGGTTTAGTGTTTAATGTTTGGGTTTTCGTATTTTGGACTTATGGTTTTTTTGTCTTAGTGTTTAGGGTTTTGGGTATAGGGTTAGAGTTAGGGTAAGGATTAGGGTTAGGGTATAGTTTTTTTTTAGGTTTTATGGTTCATGGTTTAACATTTGAGGTTTAAAATCTATAGTTAGTATTTAAGGTTTGGGTTTTGGTATTTTGGTCTTAGTGTTTCGGGTTTAGGTTTAGGGTTATGGTTAGGGTTATGGTTATGGTTAGGGTTAGGGTTTTGGGTTTTCTTAGGTTTTTGGGTTTTCTTAGGTTTTTGGGTTTAGGGTTTAGGATTTGACATTTAATATCAATGGTTTAGTGTTTAATGTTAGGATATTGGTATTTTTTGCTTGGGGTTTAGTATTTATGGTAGGGTTAGGGTTAGGGTTAGGGTTAGGGTTTAGGTTGGTTTTTAGGTTTTTGGGTTTAGGGTTTAGGATTTGAGTTGTAATATCTATGGTTTAGAGTTCAATGTTAGGGTTTTGGTATTTTGGGCTTTGGGTTTAAAGTTTAGGGTTTAGAGTTAGGGTTAAGGATAGGTTTTGGGTTAGGGTTAGGGTTTACTATTTTTTTTAGGTTTTAAGTTTTCAGGTATAGGATTATCAGTTTAAAATATATGGTTTAGTGTTTAATGTTTGGGTTTTAGTAGTTTGGGCTTGAGGTTTTGGGTTAATGGTTTAGGGTTATGGTTAAGGTTAACGTTAGGGTTAGGGTTTAGGTTTTTTTTAGGTTTTAGGGTTTGTGCTTTAAGATTTTAGGTTTAAAATCTATGGTTTAGTGTTTAATGTGTGGGTTTTCGTATTTTGGACTTATGTTTTTTTTTTGAATTAGGGTTTATGGTTAGGGTGTAGTTTTTTTTAATATGGTTCAGGGTTTAGCATTTGAGGTTTAAAATCTATTGTTTAGTATTTAATGATTGGGTTTTGGTATTTTGGGCTTTGGGTTTCGGGTTTATGGTTTAGAGTTAGGATTAGGGTTAAGGTTAGGGTTAGGGTTAGGGTTAGGGTTCTCGATTCTTTTAGATTTTTGGTTTAGGGTGATGAATTTGAGGTTTAATATCAATAGTTTAGAGTTTATTGTTGGGTTTTGGTATTTTGGGTTTGGGGTCTAAGGTTTATGGTAGGGTTAGGGTTAGGGTTAATGTCAGGGTTAGGGTTAGGGTTTAGGTTATTTTTCAGTTTTAGGGTTTGGGGGTTAAGGATTTGAGTTGTAATATCTATGGTTTAGTGTTTAACGTTAGGTTTTTGTATTGTTAGCTTTGAGTTTAGGGTATAGGGCTTAGGGTTAGGGTTAAGGATAGGGTTGGAATTAGGTTTTGTGTTAGGGATAGGGTTAGAAATAGGGTTTAGGTTCTTTTTTAGTTTTAAGCTTTGGGGTTTAGGATTTTTGGTTTAAAATCTATGGTTTAGTGTTTAATATTTGGGTTTTGGTATTTTGGGCTTGGCGTTTGGGTTGTGGTTAGGTTTAGGGTTAGGGTAAGGGTTTAGGTTTTTTTGGGTTCTAGGGTTTGTGGTTTAGGATTTGAGATTTAGAATCAATGGTTTAGTGTTTAATATTGGTTTTTTGTATTTTGGTATTAGGGTTTAGGGTTTAGGGTTAGGGTTAGGGTTAGGATTAGGGTTAGGGTGTAGGTTGTTTTTTAGGTTTTATGGTTCAGGGTGTAGCATTTGAGGTTTAAAATCTATGGTTTAGTATTTGATGTTTGGGTTTTGATATTTTGGCTTAGGGTTTTGGATTTATGGTTTACAGTTAGGGTAAGGGTTAGTGTTAGGGTTAGCGTTAGGGTTTGGTTTTGGTTTTTTTTAGGTTTTTGGGTTAAGGGTTTAGGTTATTTTTAAGGTTTTAGGGTTTGGGTTTAAGTATTTGAGTTTTAATATCTATGTTTTAGTGTTAAATGTTAGGGTTTTTGTATTTTGTGCTTTGGATTTAGGTTTAGAGTTTAGGGTTTGGGTTAAGGATAGGGTTAAGGTTAGGGTTCGTGTTAGGGATAGGGTTAGGGTTAGGGTATAGGTTTTTTTTAGGTTCTAGGTTTTGGGGTTTAGGATTTTTGGTTTAAAATCTATGCTTTAGTGTTTAATGTTTTGGTTTAGGTTTTTTGGGCTTAATGTTTTGGGTTAATGGTTTAGGGTTAGGGTTAGAGTTTAGGTTAGGGTTAGGGTTAGGGTTAGGGTTTAGTTTTTCTTTTTGTTTTAGGGTTTCTAGTTTAGGATTTGAGGTTTAAAATCAATTGTTTAGTGTTCACTGTTTGGGTTTTCGTATTTTGGACGTATTTTTTTTTTAACTTAAGGTTTAGGGTTTAGGGTATAGGGTTAGGGTTAGTTTTAGGATTAGGGTTAGGGTGTAGGTTTTTTTAGGTTTATGGTTTTGGGTTTAGCATTTGATGTTTAAAACCTTTGGTTTAGTATTTAATGTTTGGGATATGGTATTTAGTGCTTCGGGTTATAGGTTTTATGGTTTAGAGTTAGGGTTAGGGTTAGGGTTAGGGTTAGGGTTTTTGTTTATTTAGGTTTTTGGGTTTAGGGTTTTTGATTTGAGGTTTAATATCATTCGTTTAGTGTTTAATGTTTGGGTTTTGTTATTTTGGGCTTAGGGTTTAGGATTTAGGATTTATGGTAGGGTTTGGTTAGCATTAGGGTTTAGGTTGTTTTTTGGGTTTTAGGGTTTGGGTTAAGGATTTTAGTTATAATATCTATGGTTTAGTGTACAATGTTAGGGTTTTGGTATTTTGGGCTTTGGGTTTAGGTTTTAGGGTTTATGGTTAGGGTTAAATATAGGGTTAGGATTAAGGTTAGGGTTTAGTGTTTTTTTTTATGTTTTAGGTTTTGGGTTTTAGGATTTTCTGTTTAAAATCTATGGTTTAGTGTTTAATTTTAGTGTTTTGGTATTTTGGCTTGGGGTTTGGGTTAATGGTTTATGGTTATGGTTAGGGTTAGGGTTAGGGTTAGGGTTTAGGTTTGGGTTAGGGTTAGAGTTTAGGTTTTTTTAGGGTTTAGGGTTTGTGGTTTAGGATTTGAGGTTTAAAATGTATGGTTTAGTGTTTAATGTATGGGTTTTTGTATTTTGGACTAAGGTTTTTTTTAAGTTTTTTGATTCAAGGTTTAGCATTTGAGGTTTAAAATCTATTGTATAGTGTTTAATATTTGGGTTTTGGTATTTTGGGCTTTGGGTTTAGGGTTTATGGTAGGGTTAGTGTTAGGGTTAATGTTAGGGTTAGGGTTAGGTTTTAGGTTGTTTTTTAAGTTTTAGGGTTTGGGGTTATTTAAGTTGTAATATCTATGGTTTAGTGTTTAATGTTAGGGTTTTGGTATTCTGGGCTTTGGGTTTTGGGTTAAGGTTAAGGATAGGGTTACAGTTAGTGTTAGGGTTAGGGTTAGGGTTAAGGTTTAGGTTCTTTTTTAGATTTTAGGTTTTGGGGTTTAGGATTTTTGGTTTAAAATCTATGTATAGTGTTTAATATTTGGGTTTTGGTATTTTGGGCTTTTTTTTTTCTTTCAAAAATACCCTTGGAGGGGTAGGGGCTTAGCAACACCCCCAGGCCTTAACATTAATAACAAAAACAAAATACAAGGAGGGGGACATAAACCTAACCTCCAACCTATGATGGTTCAGAGTCAACTTTCCAAAAAAGGAAGTCAACTCATCCCCCTACAAAAAGATGAACCAAAATACTAAGCACCTAGAAGAGAGGACTCCTGTCCATTCAAAGTATCTAGGAAGCATAAACAATGGAGACTCTCCCTTTACATTTTCAAAAAATATAAATCTGTCCTAACCTATTCAAAGGATCTATAATTTTGAATTATAGCTAGGTTGAAAAGGTATATAATTATCACGGAGGCTCTTTAATTTTCTTGGTTTTCTTCCTCCTAAAGCTAGGCATTTCCAATAAATCAAGATGATAATAAGCCTTTGCTTCCTTAGGTAATTGCTGGCTGTTGAAATAAACCTGGGGAGTGATGGTTTTGTGGCTGTATTTGGACAGTGCATCCGCAACCCAGTTTGCTTCTCTAAATACTTGTGTGCACTTGAATTTTTGGGTCTGACTGATAAGGTTTTACAGCCTTCCCATCTGTGTTATGAAGTTCCATTGAGGGGCTTCTTCCTGCATTATCCACTTCACAACCAGCTGGGAATCAAGCTCCAAAAGTATGTTCTTATACCCAAGCTCCAATGCCCAAGTTAAACCAAAAATGACTGCATCAATCTCTGCTTTGTTGTTTGTTCCTTCACCAAGTGGTGTCGTGAAGGCCATCAGTAACTGGCCATCTTTGTTCCTCAGAATGCCTCCATCTCCGAGCTTACCAGGATTGGTAAGTGCACTGCCATCAGTGTTCACCTTGATCCACTGATTTGGGGGCTTAATCCAAGTTACCATATTTACCTTGGTGTCATGAACACACCTTTAAGCTTTTTGAATCAAATCTATCCACTTGGCTGGCCATTTAATTTGTGGAAAAGCATTGTTGAGCATGTTGTAGCTGTCCTTGTAGACTGCATATTAAACCCTGTTGATATTTTTTATTTTACCCCCATATTTGCTTGCGCACCTGTTCTTCCATAAGTTCCAACAAATTAATATAGGGGTGGCCTGTAATAGCATTTTGTGGGCTGCATTCTTGGATTTTTTTGTCCACCACTGTTGGAACAGTTTCTGTAATGAGGAGTGATCAAGCTGGAGTCCTGTTGTACCTGCAAAGCTGCTCCAAACCTTGGCTGCAAAGTGTCCTGAGTTGAAGATGTGCTCTATGTTGTCCATACCTGCTCTATCAAGACAACAAAAACAATGCGATGGCTCAATGCCAAAGTTAGCCAATCTCTCATTAGTAGGGAGTTTACCCCTTAGGGTCCTCCATAAAATAAAAGAAGATTTAAATGGAATGTTCTAATGCCACAATAATGAATTGAAATGATTTTTGATCCTTTTTTCCCTGATTGCCTCCCAAGCTGATGAACAACTAAAGCTGCCATGATTGTTTAGTTTCCAGACTTCTTGATCAAGGAGATGGTGTTGAGGAGAAATCTCTGTGGCAATGATGTAGGAGAACTGACTGGTTGGTGCTTGTTCTATCAACTTGCTCCAGCTCCACTTCCCTTCTTCCAAGAATTCATCCACTGTGGTATTATTCAATCTGTTACTATTGGTGGAAAATTATGCTAATGGTCCAATGCCAAGCCAATTATCCCACCAAAAAGAACAATTTCCAGCCTGAAGTTTCCACTGAATATGTTGCTCAACATGTTGTCTGTTCATAAACATGTATTTCCAAGTCAATGAATCTCCATTATCCCATTTTTTGCTTACAGGATTTGATCTTTGGCAATATTTGCCTCTCAAAAAATCTCCCCATAGATTCTGTTTGGTTCTAAAAATCCACCACTGTTTGAATTGGAAAGCCATACAGATATCCTTTAAATTTCTCATGCCCAACCCCCTTCATCATAAGAGAAGCTAAGATTTTTTCATGATGCCCAATGATACCTCTTCCTCTCAGTCTTCCATCCCAGAAGAAGTCTGCTATCAGCATTGTGATCTGCTTAAGCACACTGGATGGAGGAGTTACTGCAGACAGTAAGTTTATGGGAAGTGCCTGTAGCATATGCTTTGTAAGGACTGCCTTGCCTCCATAACTAAGTTGTTTGGTTTGCCATCCTGTAATACTGCATACAACTTTGTTAACAAGGTCAGAAAAATAAGTATTCCTAGGCCTACCAACAAATAAGGGGCAACCTAGGTAAGTAATAGGGCCCTGCTTTTGTTTAAAACCTGTGAGTCTTTTAATTCTATCTCTTGTGCTATTGAAAGCATTAGAGTGTAGCATAAAATGACTCTTGTCTTCATTGATGAGTTGTCCGGAAGTATCTTCATATTCCTTTAGAGTTTTCATTAAGATCTTCAATGTTTTGTGTCTTCCAGATGTGAAGAGTATTATATCATCAGCAAAGCTCAGCTGATTTACTTGAGGTCCCCTCATTTCCATGAAGAAACCATGATAGTCGGGATGAGAATGTAACCTGTTGAGAGACCTTGATAATACTTTTGCACCTAAAATAAATAGGGCAGGAGAGAGGGGGTCACCTCGCTTCAGACTTATCGGTGGAGTGAAAGAAGCCATACCTCTCACCATTGATAATGATTGAATACCAATTGTTGGCCATGATTCTCCACACCATATCTATGAACATTTCAGCAAATCCCATTTTCCTTAGAACCAGGCAAATGTATGACCATGAAACCCTGTCATAAGATTTTGTCATGTCTAATTTAATGATGACATTACTCCCAATATTGGGTTTCTTAATTTGGTGAATGATTTCCTGAGCAAGCATTATGTTCTCAGAAATACTTCTACCTTTAACAAACCCGGATTGATTAGGAGAAATCATAGAAGGGAGAATAGGACTGAGTCTGGTGCTCACTAATTTAGATATAATCTCGCTAGTGAAGTTTCTCAGACTTATAGGCCTAAACTCAGTTAGTTTGTTCGGATTACTAACTTTAGGAAGCAGGACAGTACAAGAATGGGAGAAGTACTTAGGAATCATTTGACCACTAAAGAATGCCTTAACAACTCCCATTAAGTCATTCTTGATAATGTGCCAACACTTCTGAAAAAAGTAACCATTCATACCATCAGGACCAGCTGCAGAGTTAGGATTCATAGAGAAGATTACACTTTTAAGCTCCTCCATATTGGGAAGACTGATAAGATGTGTATTTTGCTCTTGACTGACCATGCATGGAATGCATTCCAAAGTATTCTCATTAATAAGCTTTTCCTCACCTGTAAAAATCTCTTCGAAGTGATCACAGGCTGTCTAAGCAATATCATCCTCACCTTGTATCCATTACCCATCTTCACTGGTAATTTTGTGCACAAATAATTTCCTTCTTCTTCCTCTTATAATGGAGTGGAAGTATTTAGAATTTGTGTCACCTTCCTTAAACCACTGTAACTGTGTTTATAGTTTCAATATAGTGTCTTCCAACTTGAGGAACTTGATGTATTTAGCATTAATCTCTTGTAAGGCACTTCTGTTTAAATCACTTTGGTGAAGGATGTAATTCTCTTCAGCCTTGTGAACTTGTTCCTCATACATTCTGACATTCTGAAAAATATCACCAAATTCTTTCTTTGACCATGCACTAAGAGTTTTGGACAGCCTCTTCATTTTCTGATGAAATCTCCACATACCAGTACCATCCACTTCCCTATCCCAACAAGTTTTCACAGTTTCCATGAAAAGAGGATTGTCAACCCAACAATTGAGGAATCTGAAATACTTGATATGATCTGTTTCTTTGGAAATCATTTCCATCAGAAGTGGGCAATGCTCTAACCCAGTAGTAGACAAATGAGATATAGTGGTCTGAGGCATCTTTTCTAGCCAAGAATCATTTACCATGGCCCTATAAAGTGTCTTCCAGATTCTGTGATTAATACCTCTCTTGTTGGACCATGTGAACTTGTGGCCGGTATTTTGGTTTTTTTTTTTTTTGGAATTACCCTTGGAGGGGTAGGGTCTGAGCAACACCCCCAGGCCTTAACATTAATAACAAAAACAAAATACAAGGAGGGGGACATAAACCTAACCTCCGAACCTAAGATGGTTTAGAGTCAACTTTCCAAAAAGGAAGTCAACTCCTCCCCTTACACAAAAGATGAAACCAAAATACTAAGAACCTAAGGAGAGGACTCCTCTCATTACAAAGTATCTAGGAAGCATAAACAAGGGAGGCTCTCTCTTTACAAAAACAAAACTAAAATTCTAAGCTAGCCTATTCAAAATAGCTATAATTTTAAACTATAGCTAAGTTGAAAAGGTACAAAGGTGATCAAGGAGGTTCCTTAATCTTTTTGGTCTTCTTTCTCCTAAATCTAGGCATCCCCAGAAGGTCCAGATGATAGTATGACATTGCTTCCTTAGGCATTTGTTGGCTGCTGAAGTATACTTGTGGGGTGGCTGTCTTGTGGCTCTGTTTTGAAAGAGCATCAGCCACCCAATTTGCTTCTCTAAAAACATGTAAGTACTTGAAGTTCTGGGTTTGAGAGATGAGATTTTGCAGCCTCCCCAACTGTGTGATGATGCTCCATTGAGGGATTGCCTTCTTTAAGATCCAATGCACTACTAGTTGAGAGTCAAGTTCCAATATTATGTTCCTATATCCCAACTCAAGTGCCTAAGTTAAGCCAAAGATTGCTGCCTCTATTTCAGCTTTGTTGTTTGTTCCTTCTCCATGTGGTGTTGTGAAAGCCATCAACAATTTGCCATGTTTGTTTCTCAAAATGCCCCCAGCCCCCAGCCTGCCAGGGTTAGTAAGTGCACTGCCATCAGTGTTCACTTTGAGCCACTGGTCTGGGGGTTTAAGCCATGTCACCATTCTCACCTTGATGTCATGCACACACCCTTCACTCCTTTGAATTAAATCTATCCACTTTGCAGGCCAATGAATCTGAGAATAGGCAGTGGTAAGCATCTTGTAGTTGTCCTTGTAGATAGCATACTTGACTCTGCTAATGTTGGTTGTTTTGCCTCCGTATTTGGCTGCACACCTGTTCTTCCATAAGTTTCAGCAGATGAAGATTGGAGTGGCTTGCAGAAGCATTCTGTGGGCTGCATTTTTTGGTTTGGCAGTCCACCATTGCTGGATCAGTGCCTGCAAGGAAGAGTGGTCTTGTTGCAGGCCTGCACTACCTGCAAAGTTGGTCCATACCTTGGCTGCAAAATTTCCTTTGTTGAATATATGCTCTATGCAATCCATACCTGACCTGTCAAAAAAGCATACACAATGTGATGGCTCAATTCCAAAGTTGGTTAGCTTTTCATTAGTGGGAAGTTTACCCCTAAGGGTTCTCCATAAAAGAAAAGAAGTTTTAAAAGGAATGTTGTTATGACATAAAAGAGAGTTGAAGTGATTTTTAGCTCTCTTTTCCCTAATCTCCTCCCAGGCTGATGAGCAGCTGAATCCTCCATGAGTGTTGAGCCTCCAAATAGGTTGGTCTGGTAGGTGCTGATGAGGAGTAATTTCAACAGCCAGTATGTTGTGGAGTTGACTAGAAGGTGCCTCCTCCATGAGCCTGCTCCAATTCCACCTTCCTTCTTCCCAAAAATTAGCAACTGTGGAGTTATTGAAGCTGTTGCTGTTGGTGGTGAAGTGTGCAAGAGGTCCATTGCCAATCCAGTTGTCCCACCAAAAAGAACAGTTCCCAGCTTAGAGCTTCCAGTGAATATGCTGCTCAACTTGCTGTCTATTCATCAGCATCTGTTTCTAAGTCAATGAATCTCCTGTATCCCCTTTTTTGCATACAGGATTGGATCTTTGGCAGTATTTTGCTCTTAAGAATTCTCCCCACAGAGTCTTCTTAGTTCTAAAACTCCACCACTGTGTGAATTGGAAAGCCTTGCAATTATCTTGTAGGTTCCTCATTCCCAACCCCCCTTAATCATAGGGGTAGCTTAGGTTCTTCCATGAAGCCCAGTGGTACCTTTTCCTATCACTCTTCCATTCCCAGAAAAAGTCCGCTATAAGCATTTGGATTTGCCTAAGTACTGTAACTGGAGGGGTTACTGCAGATAGGAGATGAATAGGTAAGGCTTGGAGAACATGTTTGGTGAGTACAGCCTTGCCTCCATAGCTTACTTGTTTGGTTTGCCAAACTGTAATTCTGCAAACAACCTTGTTAACAAGATCAGAAAAATAAGTATTCTTAGGCCTGCCAACAAATAAAGGGCAGCCTAAGTAAGTAATAGGACCCTGCTTTTGTTTGAAACCTGTCAGCCTTTTAATTTTATCTCTAGTGCTATTGAAAGCATTAGAGTTTAGCATAAAGTGGCTTTTGTCTCCATTGATGAGTTGCCCAGAAGTATCCTCATATTCCTTTAAGGTGTTCATTAAGAGCTTTAAGGTTTTGCATTTTCCAGAGGTGAACAAAATTATATCATTAGCAAAACTCAAATGATTCACTTGGGCCCCACTCATTTCCATGAAAAAACCATGATAATTCGGGTGATTGTGTAACCTGTTGAGTGATCTTGATAATACCTCAGCACCTAAAATAAATAGGGCAGGGGAGAGAGAATCACCTTGCTTGAGACCTCTAGTTGAATGGAAGAAGCCATACCTCTTACCATTGACAATGATTGAGTACCAATTATTGGCCATGATTCTCCACACCATATCAATAAAAACCTCATCAAACCCCATCTTCCTTAGAACCAAGCAAATATATGACCATGAGACCCTGTCATAAGCTTTTGCCATGTCTAACTTAATGATGACATTGCTTCCAATGTTGGGTTTTTTGATTTGGTGAATGATTTCCTGAGCTAACATGATATTTTCAGAAATACTTCTCCCTTTCACAAAAGCAGACTTATTAGGAGATATTAGGGAAGGGAGGATAGGTCTAAGTCTGTTACTCACTAGTTTAGATATAATCTTACTAGTGAAATTACTCAGACTTATAGGCCTAAACTCTGTAAGCTTGTTTGGATTGTTCACTTTAGGGAGAAGCACAATACAAGAATGGGAGAAGTATTTCGGAATCATTTGGCCACTGAAAAAGGCTTGAAAAACTCGCATTAAATCATTTTTAATGATGTGCCAACATTTCTGAATGAAGTACCCTTTCATACCATCGGGGCCAGCTACAGAGTTAGGATTCATAGAGAATACCACCTCCTTTAGCTCATCCATACTGGGGTTACTAGTAAGCTGATTGTTTTGTTCCTGATTGACCATTCTTGGAATGCATTCCAAAGTGTGCTCATTGATAAGCTTATCCTCACCAATGAAGATATCTTTGAAGTGCTCACAAGCAGCCTGTGCAATGTTATCCTCACCTTGTATCCAAACTCCATTTTCATGGACAATTTTGTGAACAAATAACTTCCTTCTCCTTCCCCTTATGACAGAGTGGAAATATTTGGAGTTGGTGTCACCTTCCTTAAACCATTGGAGTTGGGTTTTCTGTTTCAGAATAGTGTCCTCCAAGTTGAGGAACTTGATATATTGGGCATTAATTTCATGAAGAGCACTCCTTTGAGATTCACTTTGGTCCAAGATCTACTTTTCTTCTTCTTTATGAGCTTGTTCTTCATACATCTTAACTTTTTGGAAAATATCACCAAATTCTGTTTTTGACCAAGCACTAAGAGAATTTGCAAGCTTCTTCATCTTTTGGTGAAATATCCACATATCATTACCTGTCACTTCCTTCTCCCAACAAGTTTTTATAGTTTCCAAGAATTGAGAGTTATCAACCCAACAATTGAGGAATCTGAAGTACTTGATGTGATCAGCTTCCTTGGAAACCATATCCATGAGAAGAGGACAATGATTTGATCCTGTAGTTGCCAAATGAGTTATTGTGGTTTGAGGCATCTTTTCCAACCAAGAGTCATTTACCATAGCCCTGTCAAGCCTTTTCCAGATTCTGTGATTAATACCCCTCTTATTGGACCAGGTGAATTTATGCCCACTAAAACCAATGTCCAAGAGCCCACAGGCTTCAATAACAGCAATGAAGTCCATGCTTTTCCTCACATTATAAGGCACCCCTCCAAGTTTTTCCTCCACAGAAGCTATAACATTGAAATCACCTACAGCAAACCAGGATTGTCATTCATTGTTGCTTGCTGTAGCATTTTATCCCAAAGAGGTCTTCTGAGGTGATCCTTACATTTTGCATAGACAAAAGTACTAGTAAATTGGTATTGTAATTGATTGTGTTTCATGTCACAAGTGATTTGTTGTTCATCTTCATCAAGAATATTACAATCAATATCACTGCTCCAAAAAACTCAAATTTTACCATTACAATTACTAGTAGCATTTTCCATGTTTAATTGAGCCTTAAAGTTTTGAACATGAACACTATCAGAGAAAGGTTCCAAGATAGTGATAACAGATAGGTGATGAAGCTTTCTGAGAATCTTGAGTCTCTCCAACACTCCCTGAGTTTTGATCCCTCTCACATTCCATATGATTGTACTAATCATTGGGAAGATCTAGAGGAAAAAGCCTAGTATTAGGTCTGCCAGCAGTGACAGTTTTAACATCTTGGTTCTTGAACTGAAATTTGTCATGTTTGAAACCTCTTGGAGATAGACACTGACTTTGTGTTACTTGTTGGATCTCTTCCTCTAGGGTCTGACCATTATGAGGACTAAAGGCTTTAATAAGGGCCTCATTAGTCTCATCATCATCATCAGGATCTTCTAGAGAGTGATTATCCCCATCTAGTTCATCTTCTGAATTTTCCACAGCATATTCATCCAAAATAGGCATTGTATTAAACTTACACATTTGTTGTATCTTATCAGATGGTTCTGTTGTAGATGGAAGAGGGGGAATCTCCAACCCATGGTTATCATTAACCATGACTAATTTGTTACATGATTCCTCCCTTTTTTCCTGTTCCTGATCACAGTCCTTGTCTTGCTGTCTGTTTTGCCTCCTTTTTGCAGCATCTCTTTTTTGTTTGCTAGGCTTATTTTTACTTTTAGGGGTGCTGTACGGAGTACTAGTATCAAGTTGTTTCCCTTGATGTTTCCTTTTTTCTTGTTCCTCCTTGTTTTTCCCAAGGATCTGTTCTCTGTTATCTCTGTTCTGATTTTGCTGTTGACTATGTTGTTGTTCCCCTTGCTGTTGCCTGTTTCTAATATTTTCATTGGCTCTAAGGTCTGAACTAGGGTCAATATCCAACCCCTCATGCAGAACATGAGGCAAATTCCCCCCTTTGGTAGCCCCTTCCTGCAAGTTAGTGGCTATCTCCTGACACCCCCCATCCATACCTCAAAAAACTTCTTCAGAAAGACCAACACCAACATTAATAATATTAAGGGAATTTCGATTTGGGAGCATTGAGTCAATACCTGTGATCTTTTGCTTGGTGGCAGTAATCATTTGTTGTCTTTGATCCATGTGTGTGATAGGGTTATTTTTGACAGTTAGGACCTTAGCAGTCCCTTTTTTTATTGGTCCCATTGAACTGCTACTTTCATGTTACCTTCATCCCCTATTTGTTCTGTCTCCTGCTGTTCCTGCATTTCAAGATTAAAAAAAATATTTGAAGTTTGATAGATATTTATACCTGCTGCCTCCTATTCTTGTTGCTGGATGTCATTGCTTCTTTGCGTTTGAGATAGGATAGGTCTCCAAACAGCTTTGGAGGTGGTTTGTTCCTGATTTTTTTGCTGCCTCTTTTTTTGTGTTTGCCACTGCTCTTCCTGTAACTCTGCTTGCTGACCTTGTTCCTTTTGATTGATGGTATTTTTCCTTTGTTGTTGGTCTATACTCTGCTTCCTTGATTGATTTTGGTCTTCCTCCTTTTTAATTTCTCCCTTGTTTTGTTCATTTGGTGATTTTGCTATACCCTCAGGATTATGGACTTTTCTGTGACTTCCCTGTTCCTTGCTGTTTTTCTCAGCTTCCTGCTCCTTCCTTTTTTTGAGTTCATCATCCCTTATCTTCTCATAGAGTTTTTCATACATTAGGTTTACATAAAAGGGTTCCATATCTAGTTCATAACCCAATTACATTTACCCTACCAAGGAAGGTCCACTAGGGCTACCTTACAATGGCAAAAAGAAGCTCATGATGACTTTCCTAAGTGTTAATATGATGCCGTTCCAGCCAACTAACCTTAAGTCCATCATTCTTTTACTTTGAAGGATACCATTACGGCTTACACTTCAATCAATCTTAACCTTCCCTTAAGTCAAGGTTTGCACATAAGAGACTCTCATAACATCATTTAAAGTCACATGTCATTCATATATTCAATACTAAGAGTTATAACACCCTAAATCAAGACATTACATATCCATAATCTTATATACATCAAGCAAGAGATACAAGTCAACCAAGACAAGACACCACATACTTCACTTTTAACTCATAAGACAAGTCATTCTAGAAACACCTCTAAAACCACCTAACATCTTCAAGTCACCCTATATATCATCATAACATCATTAATATACTCCACATAGACTCATAAAGTCAAGTAGGAATAACCATGACTTAACCTAACACTACTCTCATAATGTCAAGTCAAAGTCTAACATGATCACTTAAGGCAACATAACTACAAGAATACATACATGACTATATAACTTCACATGTAGATAGGTAATGTCATGCTTCACATAATAAAACTACACAAATAGCCACATAACTTCAAGTAATTTCCGATAAGGCCATGCTCATAATATTGCATAAAGTAACGCCGACAAGGCCACGTCAATTGCAAGTAAAACATATAACACCGCCACCATAAGTGGACCATACCAAGCACAATAGAATCGATGTATAATTAATATCAAATTAAAGATAATGGGGCAGCATACCTTCATCCCCTCATCCACACTTCAATTCAATGCCAAATCAACCAATTCAACATCACAAGGCCCTTACCCATGGCCATGAACAATAATTCAAAGCAATAACCATAAAACTCAATGAATCTACATCAATTTATTCTAGGTTTAACAATCTAAGATAGATTAGATATCAATTGAATACAATTCTTATATCATTATAAAGCCCATAAGAAACTACACAACAATTCATCAATGTTAGCTTAATATCAAGTAACCCAATAAGTAGTCAAAACTAGGGTTCATCAATTTACATGGGTTCATAGGTAATTTATATAGAAATCATCAATACAATATTAATTAGATCATAATTCAATGTTTAGAAATCATTTATGCAAGAACCCATGGTAGAATCCCGAAATTGGACAATTCACTTTAGAAAACTTTGTAAAACATCTTGAGGATTGGGCTCCTTGATGAAACGAGTTTCAAGGATCAAAAGCCATACCTCAAGGATGATAATTCTTCACTTTGATGTAGAATTTCGACACAAAAACCCCTCACCAAGCTGCCTCTTTAATAGGGTCTTCAATGGAGGTTTGGGATATTTTCTAAGTGTTTTGGGTTTTCAATTTGGAAGAATAAAGTCTCTAGGTTGTTAACTACTTATATAGTTAATTAAAATACCCATAAGACCCTCAAATAACCGTCCAACACTTAATTTAGAAGTGGGGTGAATTTACCAATTCACCCCTTAATTGGCAGCAACTCTGCGCGCAGGAACAGGTGCTTGAGACGAATGCCTTGACGGGGCATCACGGCCACAACGGGGCATCGCAGCCCTCCGTTGGTGGCTACAGTGGCTTTCCAAGGTTCCAATATTTACCCCTGGATAAGGCCCCCACGACGGAACCCTGTGACGGGGCGTCACAGTCACGACTGGCCGTTGACTGCTCCGTCGCCAAGGCTACCTGAGACAGCCTGCACACTGATTTTGGGGTCCTTCCTCAAGGACCCTTTGATGGTCCTTGGGGATAATTTCCCGGACGTTTCCAACCCAAATACGATCATAATTGTAACACCTCTCACATGAAATTCATCCAAAACGAACACGTAAAACTCAACGAAACTGGCCTAGACGTACAAGGTCGACTCAAGGCATATCTTTCGAATGCCTTGGACGTTCTTGGTCGTTTGACCTCCAAACTTCACGAAACTTTAACCACTGCCTATATATGCTATATTAACTCTATTAAGAACCTTAAAACACCATGAAACACACATAAAAACATATAACCACATTCTAGACATTTCGGTGACTTAGTCGTCGAACGTCTTAGTCGTCCCTCGACGCTTGACTTCCAACACCTCTAATATTTTAGATACTGCATATATTCTATATTTTAGGCATATTTATGACATTAGAACACCAAGACCAACATATTAGACTCTAGGGCACCTAAGCTATTTTCGAGGTATTACAATCTCCCCCACTTGGGCAGCATTCGTCCTCGAATGACACTTGCCACTCTCCGAACACTTCCAAGATAAGAGACTCAACTAGCAGCACCTAACCAAACCATATAACACATATCCAAGAATAAAACATCGACTTCACATAGTCAAGATATTCGCAACACAACAAGAAACTAGAAGACAATTCTATAACTCGTTAAGCTACAAAACTAACATGCTTCAATCCAAATAGCAAAAACTCATTTTATACTCAATACCCTACTCATATACATCAGTTCTAACCACATTACAATATTTTTAGACCAACGAATCAAATAGTCATTTTAACCAAAATTTTACAGTGAGCAGTTTAACAAGCTACAGTGATTTTGCCAAATTTTTAAAAATGCAACTTTTTGGTAATTCATGATATGAACATGCTAATATGCAAGGTAACATCATATAAACACATCTTACAACATGCTCATAACTCAATAAAACACACAATGCAAGAAGTTAACAAAATTCAATTTCAACCAAACTCCTAAACATCATGCACAAGCAACAAATTCAAGAACTTCTATCTCATATACAAACCATACTCCCCCACTTAGAAGAAACTCAAATCTTAACAAAAGAAAGAGAACTTTCCAACATCATCATCACCCTCATTCTCATACGGCTTCTCAACTCTAGTACGGAGTGCATAGAAATGCCTCTTAGTTGGAGCATCTTCCTTTGGAACACTAGGAGCAACTTGCTTACCCTCTCTACCTCTAGAAGCAATCATAGGACAATCCCTAGCCTTATGTCCTTCCTTACCACAACCAAAGCAATTCCCGGTACCTAATAGTGCACTCACCATAGTGTTTCTTGCCACAATTGGCACAAGTAGGTTTGCATCCTTGGAACTACCTCCTTTCTCAAACCTCATCTTAGCCCTCCTAGGCTCTTCTTGAGATTGAACTCTTTTCTTGAACCTAGGTTGCTCTTGATCACTAGCAACACTCCTTTTCAAACTTCTAGCCATCCTCCTTTTCAACTTCTAGCATGTAATTCCCTCACTTAAAGTCATCTTAAGATTCACTTAAGTCACACAAAGAGAGACCGCCCATATACCCTCTCTAGATGTGCCTAAACGACCCTTAAGATTACCTACAATGAGTTACATACATACTTACAAAGCAATCATAAACATCATTGTGAGATTTCTCTACCAATCAAGAATCCTAAGTCTCCCATAAGTAAAATGTGAAGGAACCGCCCATACAATCCCTTACACACACACTCAAGTGATCCTATGGACTCCATATAGTAGAATCATTCTCACTAAATCACCAACCATAGATGATATGACATTCTATACCCAAAGGCTATCAAAAGACCTACTTAAGTAAATCAAGAAGATAACGTTCATAGTGACCTCTTCAAGATTAACTAAATAGTCCTTAAGACTACCTAAGGCTTAGATCATGTCAACAAGATTAACCAACTTCCCTAACTAGAGTCATCCTCAAGACTTCCAAAGATAAGATATAAAGAGGTCATCCTTCCATGCCCTCCTCACACTTTAGCTAAGGAATGCTTAAGCCACTTTAGATTAGGTACTCATTCATTTACATAGTCACTAACATAGGTCATTAGTTCATTAAGACTCATACATCACATAAGACACTCACATAATACATCACATAAGACACTCACATAATGGTCTTGGACAAGACCTAGGAAATTCCACATAACACCTTCAAAGCCTATTGTGCAATGTCTAGATAGCGTCCCATACCACCACCTAAACCTCATAAACTTATCTAATGCTAATAGGTATTCCACATGAGGAGAATAGGCAATAACCCACATAGACCATGGTAGCAAGACATGGAATCCGGAGTTGTATCCTACTCCGATGAGGTTGTTCTACTTGCCAATGGTAGAACTTGGACACATCCCATGTAGGCACATGGTTAAGGAATATGAAGGGCTTCTTTGTATTCTAGTCTCATACTTAACTAGAACTATTTCCCTTGCCATACTCACTCGGTGCTTGCCTTCTTTCTCATAGAGTATTTCATACATTAGGTTTACATAAAAGGGTTTCATATCTAGTTCATAACCCAATTACATTTACCCTACCAAGGAAGGTCCACTAGGGCTACCTCACAATGGCGATAAGAAGCTCATTGTAACAACCCTAAAAAATGAAGAGGATCAAGACTTAGGCTTTTCAAGAATGCGTGCAATTAGACCAAGGTCCACACAGATTGATACGCGTAGAACCAGACCTCAGAACCTTTACTACGACCAAGCCAACTAACTTAGGGAGTTAATTGAGCTTGGAAAGGTTGGAACCAACCATGTGAGGCTCACGAAAATGAAGATTCAATCAAAAGAGTTTTTACCGGACTCAAAAGAAGAAATTTTAAGTTTTGAGGGTCCAAGGATAAAATGGTCTTTTCCAGGTAATATTTTAATTACCCTGAGAAATTAATTATTTAATTAATTAAGTTAATTAAATAAAGAAATTCGGGTGGGACAACCCGAAGTGACCCATTTTCGCAAATGGGAGACACTCGGGTTCGAGCCCCACTAGAAGCAAGGATTTAACTTGCTTTTAATTAATTTGATAAATTAATTTAATTAAATAATAAATATTAGCTGATTTATGAAAAAGAAAAATCAGATTTTTATTAATTATTAATTATTAATTAATTTGACTAAGTCTTGCCAACAAGTCCTAGTTCTAAGAGAACACTATCTCCCATCTCCCTCTCTTTCACGTCAATGTCTCTCACTTCACACTCTCTTTTCTGGCTGCCAAACGTGAGAAAAAAATCAGAAAGTAAACAAAAGTTCTGCATGCTTGAAGAATTTACACGGAAAACACAAACGAGAAAGCAATTCGATAACGATAAGAAAAAACGTAATACACTAGTCGGGTAAGGTGTGAGTTTCGGGATTGGACGTGAATTTGGAGAAGTTCTGGGCAGCAAGTTCAAGTGTTGAACAACGTTAAAATTAGGTATGGGTCTTCTTACTCTTGGTCCCTTTCCCAAGAGACCCCTAGGATTCAGAATATTCGGCTCAAAACTAAGGTTGTTTTCCCCGTTGCATGTCCCTGTCATTAGCTCCCAACGAATTCCTAGGTTGGTATGAATTCTGGTAGACTTAGGATTCTGTGATGTTTGTGCTGGATATGAATGTGTTGGATGTACGTTAATTTATGAAAAATGACAACCCATGTATGTGTTCGGAATTATGTAAAATTGTGTGCAAGTGTGTGACCATGACAAGAGTTTCGGCCTTGTTGCTTTAATTTGTAAATGTTGTGGTTGTTATTTTACGTACATAAACTCATGAAGACCGTGAAGTTCATAAAAAGGAAATGAGGCTGATTTGAATTAGAATCTCATAGCCAATTGATTCTATGAATGATGCACTTGAAAATACGTTAAAACGGATCCATCAATGTAACCTTGTGCTAAGTAATGCATTAATGTTATGAGTTAGAAAGTGACTAAAATTTCCAGCATTGTACAAGTTAGTTTAGACTAAATATTAATGCATAAGAATCTGGAAATTTAATACAAAATAAAAGAATGAGGCCACTAGGAATTGAACCCGTGACCTCATCCTTGGGCGAAATAAACCACGGAAATGGGTGAGGGTTGGGGGGTTCGATCTTGGGTCTGATCAAGGGAATGAATGAATAAAATCAATGAGGGGAGTGGGATTCAAACCCATCACCCCTCGGTCAGAACTCATGAAGAACTGAAGATAAAAATAAAAAAAAAGGGTGTAAGGCGTGGGATTCGAACCCACGACCTCAAGATTTGAGAATAGAGGAGGCGAAAATAAAAGTAAAATAAGTGAGGCTGTGGGGGTTCGATCCCACGACCTCACTGTCCATTCTCTCAACTTAGAGAAAAATATTAAAAATAATTATATGGGGTTGTGGGGGTTCGAACCCACCACCTCACAGCCCCTAGCGAAAATTAATTAAAAGTAAGGAGGCTGTGGGGGTTCGAACCCACAACCTCCCTACTTGGGCGAATTAAAGAGTAAAATAAAAGAGGCTGTGGGGGTTTGATCCCACAACCTCTTGGTTTAGGCGAGATGGGAGAGTAATATGTTAATGAAAAATGAAAATGGGCTTGTGGGGGCTTGAACCCACAACCCATCGGCCAATTTAAGAGAAAGGTTAAGTAGAAGATTAATATTTCAATGTTGATATTGTGATTTAACTTAGAATCATAATGTTATGAATATTAGAATAAAATCAATTAAAAATATAAACGATATCCAATTGACTCAAGACTTGGGGTCCCTTGCCCAAATTTCCGTTTGATACATAAGTCATACGTGAACAAATTATCCAAGATTAATGCCACCTACTTAGATCGAAATCAAAGTCTTGGTATATATACAAGATACATAAGTCTTGTACTATGAAATCTAAGGAATGTATGAGTCACATAATGAACTACGAATGAAGCCTCATGGCTTGTATGTATAGATACATAAGTCTAACATACGTTCAAAAGTAAGTGAACTAAGATGTATGAAATGAAATGATGAACCCTAGAGGGGGTTAAGTATGAGTGTAAGATACACTAAATGGCCAAGTGCATTGGCATAAGACGAAATGAACATTCACGTAATAAGAGGTGAATAACTATGAAAAGACAAGGTGCTAATAATGACGAACGTGGTGACAACATGATACGAGGCTAATGTAAATGATGAGAGCAATCTCAAATGAGTCTAAGTAAATGTTACCAATATGTATTCACCTATGAGAGTGTAAGATAATGAAGAGACCAGTCTCTATGAACACTCTAATGAGAGTATTGAGCTGAACACACTTAATACGAATGATGAAATGAGAAATCATCCAATGAGCTATGATGTCCTCATACTAGATGTCAGCTTCCATGACATATGAGATGAATGAAATGGAACTTTATACTGAGCACCGATAGATTAGCTATGAGCGGTGATGCCTTCTTTCGGGAAGGGTGGAGGTTCACGTAACTCTCATGAGATGAGACTGTCCGGCTTGCCGGGTATGGGTCTCCTTATATCTCCTAGTCTTCGAACCTATACTGCCAATATAGGGATCTGGCGGGGTTAAATTCCCATGTACGCTAGCATGTTATTGGATCACTTTGGCCGGTGATTCCACCTCTTTTCGGTGTGGGGGAGACACTAGATTTCATGATGCTCACATGATCTATGTCGGTTAAAGTTAAAGTTCCCAATGGATGAATGAGGCCAGCCTCAACTGATGCACATAATGAAATGAACGATACCAAAGGTGTTAGGATAGGATATTCAAGAGGTGAGCTAGACTCAGGTAATAACACTAGGTTATTCTTGATCATTGCACAGCAAAACCGATGAAAGTCATAAACTACACCCTAAGTATAGCTAGTTTTCACACTGGTCTATGAATGAAATAAAATAAAGTACGTATGAATGAATGAAGCAGACTCTGTGTTTGCTAATGGAGATTCCCTAGTTGCGATCCCATCTGTTGAGCCCTCATTTCTGGGATGTCTTAATGTCAAGTCCATGATTCCAAGGTCTCATGGCATATGAATGAATGATATGAAAGAAGTTATGTGCTACATGCAAAATGTACTGTATGTTATATGATATGTGCTATGTGTAAATGTTATGTGTTGTGTGAAAATGTAAAAAGTGTGATGATGTATGTTATTCTTGTGGCATAACTTTCCTATTCCAAATCTGGAAAGCTCACTAACTTTCCTAATCCCAATTTGGCAAGTCTACTTACTTGACTTCCAAAAATCACGTTGTTAGGAAAGAGCTATTCTTTCTCATGCATGTCCTTGGTGTGTGCTTGCATATACCCATAGTTAGTACAAGTGTGTACTAACCCTATACAAACTCTACTATTTTAGGTGCAGGCACAGGTGGATGATAGAGCTACAGGATCATCGTTGCAGTTATCCGGACGTCCAGCATTCATCCGGAGTTGGTAGGTCCTCATGCTTTCGAGGATACTACTGTTTTATATTCTAGCTTAGATTTAGAGTTGAGCTGGTGGAGCATGTTCCACTAGCGTTTCTTTCCTGTTTTTATTCAGACTATGTGTTGGTGCCATTTTGGCAATTATACGCTTTATAAGTATTGAACTATTCCTTTCATTTGATATCTCTTAATGTTAAATGGTTGATGGTGAACAAATTACGAATGTACTAGAATTGTTTAGTAAGCAATATTTAGAAACAAAAAGTTTCAAATTTTCCGCTAAAATTAACCTATGTAAAGTAAGAATGACGTAAGTAGGCTTGTCTGCGACCTCTGAAAGGTCAACGACGCCGGTCTCGTCTGGGGTCTAGATTCCAGTCGTGACAAAGTTGGTATCAGAGCACTAGGTTAAATTCCGAGATATAATGAGTTCACATCAACCACATTGAGTAGTTTCTAAGTCATGGTAGTGAAGTGCACCACTATCCTGGATTAGAGACTGCATGATGTGTAGGAAAGTTTCCCTTCTTCTGATCTTATCATGCTTTTCTGAACGTCTGAATTCTTGGTGTTATGAGCATGTCTAACATCAATCCTTTTTGTTTTTCCAGAGAATGAACACTAGGAGAGGAAATGGTCAGAGGAGAGGAGGAGCAGCTGCTAGGGGTAATCAGAATCTACCCCAGGCTCCCGCTAAAGGAGTTGCCATGCCAGTTAACCCAGCTGGGTTGACTGATGATGAGGTGCGGGCATCTTTGGCCCAAATGGCACAGGCCATTACTATGCAGGCCCAGGCTATGACTACCCAGGTCAACAGACAGGATGTTCAGAGGGAGAAACCACCGGTAAGTAGCATGGCTGACAGGCTGAGGGATTTCACGAGGATGAATCCTCCCATTTTCACAGGGGTTAAGACATCGGAGGATCCTCAAGAGTTTGTAGATGAGGTGCATAAGATTCTGGTGGCTATGGGGGCCACTGATATTGAGAAGGCTGAGCTGACTTCCTATCAGCTCAAGGATGTTGCACAGACTTGGTGCAAGATGTGGCAAGATAGCCGTGTCTTAGTTGGAGTACCAGTCACATGGGAGCTGTTCAAGACAGCATTTCTGGAGAGATTCTTTCCCAGGGAGATGAGGGAGGCCAAGGTTGAGGAATTCATCAACCTCAAACAAGGCTCCATGACAGTCAGGGAGTATTCCCTGAAGTTTGTTAAGCTGTCAAGGTATGTTGAATTTTTTTTTCCTAAGTATTTAATAGTAAGAATAAGGATAATACTGAACCTTGTTGAAATCTCCCAGGTATGCTACTTCCCTAGTTTCTAACAGCAGGGATGAGATGAGCAGGTTCCTCACAGGAATCAATGGAGACCTGGAGGAGGAGTGTCGATCTGCTATGCTCCATGATAATATGGATCTTTCTAGGTTGATGGTGCATGTCCAGCAGGTAGAGGACAGCCGCAGAAAGAGAGGTGTTCGTGATGCTAGGAGGCCTAGGCCTCAAGATCAGGCAGGACCCAGTCACGGAGGCCACAGGAACAACTTTGGCGTCCGTGAGCAGCCAAGGTTCAAAAATGGGCAACAGAGTTCTGGGAATTCTAATCCTCAGAGGAGTGCTACACCTAAAGGAGGCAGGCTGAGCCCAAGAAGGGAAATGGAGGTGAGATGCAGCGTACTAAGAAGAATTGTGCTAAGTGTGGCCGAGCTCACAGTGGGGAGTGCAGAGAGGGCACTAATGCCTGCTTCGGTTGTGGTAAGAGTGGACACATGGTCAGAGACTGCCCACAGAACAGAGGTCAGGCTGGAGGTAATACTCAGCCTAGGACTAATCCACAGGGTGCAGCAGCAGCCGAGGCTCCTAAGAGGAACAGGTTCTATGCCCTGAAAGGCAGAGAGGAGCAGGAGAAGTCCGCTGATGTGGTCACAGGTATGCTGCAAGTGTTCTCAACTTCTGTTTATGCTTTACTTGATCCTGGTCTACACTTTCCTTTGTAACTCCTCTGCTTGCTCTTACTTTTGAGGTATTGCCTGAAGTTCTACATGATCCTATAGTGGTTAGTACACCTTTAGGAGAGAATGTAAGAACTGATAGAGTATACAAGGATTGCCCAATAGTTGTGAGTGGTAAAACTATGTGTGCAAACCTGGTTGAGTTACCCATGCATGATTTTGATGTTATTTTTGGCATGGATTGGCTTCACAGTTGTTATGCTTACTTGGACAGTCGTAGTAGAGTGGTGAGATTTCGCTTTCCTAATGAAGAAGAGTTAGTCTGGGAGGGGTACAATTCGAGTCGTCCTAACCCCTTGATTTCTAACCTTAAGGCCAATAAAATGATGTCCAAGGGGTTATTATGTCATCTTGTGAGTGTTAATGATTTAGATCATGACATTCCTTCCATAGACTCAGTACTTGTAGTGAATGAGTTCTTAGATGTGTTTCCTGATGATTTACCTGGAGTCCCTCCCCTTCGATAGATTGACTTTGGTATCGATTTAGAACCCGATACTAAACCAATCTCAATTCCTCCTTACAGAATGGCTCCAGCTGAACTCAAAGAGTTGAAACTGCAGTTAAAAGATCTCACTGACAAGGGTTTCATTCAGCCGAGCATATCCCCTTGGGGCGCTCCAGTGTTGTTTGTAAAGAAGAAAGATGGAACCCTTAGAATGTGTATCGATTATCGGCAGCTCAACAAAGTCACTATAAAGAATAAGTATCCACTCCCCAGAAGAGATGATTTGTTCGATCAAATCCAAGGGTCTAGTTTCTTCTCTAAGATTGATCTTCGTTCAGGGTATCATCAACTTAGGGTTAGGGATGGAGATATCCCAAAGACAGCCTATCGTACCCGCTATGGTCACTATGAGTTTTTAGTCATGTCATTTGGTCTCACGAATGCACCTGCTGCATTTATGGATCTCATGAACAGGGTCTTCCGTGAATACCTTGACTCTTTCGTCATAGTATTCATTGATGACATTCTCATCTACTCTAAGACCAAGGAAGAGCATGAACAGCATTTGAGACTAACCTTGCAGGTACTTAGACAACATCAGTTATATGCCAAATTCAGCAAATGTGAATTCTGGCTGAGATCAGTAACCTTCCTGGGTCATGTTGTGTCCGATCAGGGAGTGGAGGTGGATCCCAGGAAGACTGAGGCTGTGAAGAACTGGCCAAAGCCTCTTACTCCCACTGACATCCATAGCTTTTTGTGATTGGCTGGTTACTACCACAGGTTTGTGGAGGGCTTTTCTTCCATTGCTGCCCCATTGACCGCTTTGACTAAGAAGAAAGCCAAGTTTGAATGGACAGAGATTTGTGAGAAGAGTTTCCAGGAGCTCAAGGACAGGCTCACTTCAGCCCCGGTGCTTACTTTGCCTAAGTGTGGTGAGAATTACACTGTTTATTGTGATGCATCTAGGGTTGGTTTTGGTTGTGTTCTTATGAAGGTTGGTAAGGTGATAGCCTATGCATCCAGACAACTCAAGGTTCATGAGAAGAATTATCCCACTCATGACCTGGAGTTGGCAGCTATGGTGTTTGCACTGAAGCTGTGGAGGCATTATCTGTATGGAGTGCATGTAGATGTGTTCACAGACCATAAGAGTCTCCTGTACGTGTTCACACAGAGGGAGTTGAATCTACGTCAGCGGAGGTGGCTGGAGCTGTTGAAGGATTATGACATGAATGTGCACTACCATCCAGGTAAGGCTAATGTTGTAGCTGATGCTTTGAGCAGGATGAGCATGGGAAGTACAACTCACGTTGAGGATGAGAAGAAGGAGCTGGTGAAAGATGTACACAGACTGGACAGACTGGGTATGCGTTTGGTTGACTCCACTAGTGGGGATGTTTCAGTTCATCCTAGTTCTGAATCATCCTTGGTAGTTGAAGTCAAGCAGGGTCAGCATCTAGATCCCGTGTTGATGGAGCTGAAGGACTCAGTACTGATGAAGATGAATGAGTCTTTCGCTTTGGGAGGTGATGGCATACTTAGGTATCAGGACAGGCTGTGTGTGCCAGATGTGGATGATTTGCGGACCAGGATTGTTGCAAAGGCCCATGGTTCCAGATATTCTATACATCCAGGTTCCACCAATATGTATCATGATCTCAAGCAGATTTATTGGTGGGATGGCATGAAGAAGGACATTGCAGAATATGTGGCCAAGTGTCCTAATTGTCAGCAGCTTAAGGAAGAGCATCTTAAGCCTGCTTGTCTGACTCAGATTATTGAGGTTCTGACATGGAAATGGGAGGCCATTAATATGGACTTCGTGGTTGGGCTTCCGAGGACTAGGAGGCAGCATGACTCTATATGGGTTGTTGTGGACAGATTGACTAAGTCTGCCCACTTTATCCCTGTAAAGTCTACTTACAGAGCTGAGGATTATGCGAGACTCTATATTGATGAGATTGTGAGATGGCATGGGATTCCCTTGTCTATTATTACAGACAGAGGAGCTCAGTTTACTTCTCATTTCTAGAGATCTTTCCAGAAGACCTTCGGCACGCAGGTGAAGCTTAGCACTGCCTTTCACCCTCAGACAGATGGGCAGGCGGAGCGCACCATACAGACATTGGTGGATATGTTGAGAGCGTGTGTGATTGACTTCAGAGGTAACTGGGATGACCATCTGCCTTTGATAGAGTTCTCGTATAATAATAGCTATCACTCCAGCATTGGGATGGCACCGTTTGAGGCACTATATGGCAGGAGGTGTAGATCTCCAGTTGGGTGGTTCGAGGTTGGAGAGTCATCCATTTTGGGGCCGGAGATCATTCATGAGGCCTTAGAGAAGGTCAGAATGATTAGGGACAGGTTGACTACTGCTTACAGTCGGCAGAAGTCATATGCTGATAACAAAAAGCGGCCCTTAGAGTTTGATGTTGGTGACCAGGTTTACTTGAAAATATTGCCTATGAAAGGGGTGATGATATTTGGTAGGAAAGGGAAGCTGAGTCCGAGGTATGTTAGGCCACATGAGATCCTACAGCGTGTGGGTGAGGTGGCCTAAGAGTTGGAACTGCCTGCAGAATTTGCTTCTGTTCATCCAGTCTTTCATGTATCTATATTGAAGAAGTGCCTAGCTGATCCAGCATCAATCTTACCTGTGGAAGGTTTGGGGGTTGGTGAAGACTTGTCTTATGAGGAGGTACCGGTCGAAATCTTAGACAGACAGGTCAAGCGGCTGAGGAACAAGGAGATTGCGACAATGAAGGTATTGTGGAGAAATCATCTTGTTGAGGGTGCTACGTGAGAAGCTGAGGCCGACATGAGGGCCCGCTACCCTCATCTGTTTAGCTCTTGAGGTTAGACTTTATACTCTTAAACCTATGTTTCCTTACTTCCCCGTATGTTGTTGATATTGATTGACTGTGTATAGTGCCTTTATCATAATCTGACTGACATTACAACGTGAAGTAGTAGTGTCATTCGGGGACGAATGTTCCTAAGGGGGGGATAATGTAACAACCCTAAAAAATGAAGAGGATCAAGACTTAGGTTTTTCAAGAATGCGTGCAATTAGACCAAGGTCCACACGGATTGATACGCGTAGAACCAGACCTCAGAACCTTTACTACGACCAAGCCAACTAACTTAGGGAGTTAATTGAGCTTGGAAAGGTTGGAACCAACCATGTGAGGCTCACGAAAACGAAGATTCAATTGAAAGAGTTTTTACCGGACTCAAAAGAAGAAATTTTAAGTTTTGAGGGTCCAAGGGTAAAATGGTCTTTTCCAGGCCAAGGGTAATATTGTAATTACCCTGAGAAATTAATTATTTAATTAATTAAGTTAATTAAATAAAGAAATTCGGGTGGGGCAACCCAAAGTGACCCATTTTCGCAAATGGGAGTCACTCGGGTTCGAGCCCCACTAGAAGCAAGGATTTAACTTGCTTTTAATTAATTTGATAAATTAATTTAATTAAATAATAAATATTAGCTGATTTATGAAAAAGAAAAATCAGATTTTTATTAATTATTAATTATTAATTAATTTGACTAAGTCTTGCCAACAAGTCCTAGTTCTAAGAGAACACTATCTCCCATCTCCCTCTCTTTCACGTCAATCTCTCTCACTTCACACTCTCTTTTCTGGCTGCCAAACGTGAGAAAAAAATCAGAAAGAAAACAAAAGTTCTTCACTGCTTGAAGAATTTACACGCAAAACACAAACGAGAAAGCAATTCAATAACGTTAAGAAAAAACGTAATACACTAGTCGGGTAAGGTGTGAGTTTCGGGATTGGACGTGAATTTGGAGAAGTTCTGGGCAGCAAGTTCAAGTGTTGAACAACGTTAAAATCAGGTATGGGTCTTCTTACTCTTTGTCCCTTTCCCAAGAGACCCCTAGGATTCAGAATATTCGGCTCAAAACTAAGGTTGTTTTCCCCGTTGCATGTCCCTGTCATTAGCTCCCAACGAATTCGTAGGTTGGTATGAATGCTCGTAGACTTAGGATTATGTGATGTTTGTGCTGGATATGAATGTGTTGGATGTACGTTAATTTATGAAAAATGACAACCCATGTATGTGTTCGGAATTATGTAAAATTGTGTGCAAGTGTGTGACCATGACAAGAGTTTCGGCCTTGTTGCTTTAATTTGTAAATGTTGTGGTTGTTATTTTACGTACATAAACTCATGAAGATCGTGACGTTCATAAAAAGGAAATGAGGCTGATTTGAATAAGAATCTCATAGCCAATTGATTCTATGAATGATGCACTTGAAAATACGTTAAAACGGATCCATGAATGTAACCTTGTGCTAAGTAATGCATTAATGTTATGAGTTAGAAAGTGACTAAAATTTCCAGCATTGTACAAGTTAGTTTAGACTAAATATTAATGCATAAGAATCTGGAAATTTAATACAAAATAAAAGAATGAGGCCACTAGGAATTGAACCCGTGACCTCATCCTTGGGCGAAATAAACCACGGAAATGGGTGAGGGTTGGGGGGTTCGATCTTGGGTGTGAGCAAGGGAATGAATGAGTAAAATTAATGAGGGGAGTGGGATTCGAACCCATCACCCCTCGGTCAGAACTCATGAAGAACTGAAGATAAAAAAAAAAAAAGGTGTGAGGCGTGGGATTCGAACCCACGACCTCAAGATTTGAGAATAGAGGAGGCGAAAATAAAAGTAAAATAAGTGAGGCCGTGGGGGTTCGATCCCACGACCTCACTGTCCATGCTCTCCACTTAGAGAAAAATATTAAAAATATTTATATGGGGCTGTGGGGGTTCGAACCCACCACCTCACAGCCCCTAGCGAAAATTAATTAAAAGTAAGGAGGCTGTGGGGGTTCGAACCCACAACCTCCCTACTTGGGCGAATTAAAGAGTAAAATAAAAGAGGCTGTGGGGGTTTGATCCCACAACCTCTTGGTTTAGGCGAGATGGGAGAGTAATATGTTAATGAAAAATGAAAATGGGGTTGTGGGGGCTCGAACCCACAACCCATCGGCCAATTTAAGAGAAAGGTTAAGTAGAAGATTAATATTTCAATGTTAATATTGTGATTTAACTTAGAATCATAATGTTATGAATATTAGAATAAAATCAATTAAAAATATAAACGATATCCAATTGACTCAAGACTTGGGGTCCCTTGCCCAAATTTCCGTTTGATACATAAGTCATACGTGAACAAATTATCCAAGATTAATGCCACCTACTTAGATCGAAATCAAAGTCTTGGTATATATACAAGATACATAAGTCTTGTACTATGAAATCTTAGGAATGTATGAGTCACATAATGAACTACGAATGAAGCCTCATGGCTTGTATGTATAGACACATAAGTCTAACATACGTTCAAAAGTAAGTGAACCTAAGATGTATGAAATGAAATGATGAACCCTAGAGGGGGTTAAGTATGAGTGTAAGATACACTAAATGGCCAAGTGCATTGGCATAAGACGAAATGAACATTCACGTAATAAGAGGTGAATAACTATGAAAAGACAAGGTGCTAATAATGACGAACGTGGTGACAACATGATACGAGGCTAATGTAAATGATGAGAGCAATCTCAAATGAGTCTAAGTAAATGTTACCAATATGTATTCACCTATGAGAGTGTAAGATAATGAAGAGACCAGTCTCTATGAACACTCTAATGAGAGTATTGAGCTGAACACACTTAATACGAATGATGAAATGAGAAATCATCTAATGAGCTATGATGTCCTCATACTAGATGTCAGCTTCCATGACGTATGAGATGAATGAAACGGAACTTTATACTGAGCACCGATAGACTAGCTATGAGCGGTGATGCCTTCTTTCGGGAAGGGCGGAGGTTCACGTAACTCTCATGAGATGAGACTGTCCGGCTTGCCGGGTATGGGTCTCCTTATATCTCCTAGTCTTCGAACCTATACTGCCAATATAGGGATCTGGCGGGGTTAAATTCCCATGTACGCTAGCATGTTATTGGATCACTTTGGCCGGTGATTCCACCTCTTTTCGGTGTGGGGGAGACACTGGATTTTATGATGCTCACATGATCTATGTCGGTTAAAGTTAAAGTTCCCAATGAATGAATGAGGCCAGCCTCAAATGATGCACATAATGAAATAAACGATACCAAAGGTGTTAGGATAGGATAATCAAGAGGTGAGCTAGACTCAGGTAATAACACTAGGTTATTCTTGATCATTGCACAGCAAACCCGATGAAAGTCGTAAACTACACCCTAGGTATAGCTAGTTTTCACACTGGCCTATGAATGAAATGAAATGAAGTACGTATGAATGAATGAAGCAGACTCTGTGTTTGCTAATGGAGATTCCCTAGTTGAGGTCCCATCTGTTGAGCCCTCATTTCTGGGATGTCTTAATGTCAAGTCCATGATTCCAAGTTCTCATGGCATATGAATGAATGATATAAAAGAAGTTATGTGCTACATGCAAAATGTACTCTATGTTATATGATATGTGCTATGTGTAAATGTTATGTGCTGTGTGCAAATGTGAAAAATCTGATGATGTATGTTATTCTCGTGGCATAACTTTCCTATTCCAAATCTGGAAAGCTCACTAACTTTCCTAATCCCAATTTGGCAAGTCTACTGACTTGACTTCCAAAAATCACGTTGTTAGGAAAGAGCTATTCTTTCTCATGCATGTCCTTGGTGTGTGCTTGCATATACCCATATTTAGTACAAGTGTGTACTAACCCTATACAAAGTCTACTATTTTAGGTGCAGGCACAGGTGGAGATAGAGCTACAGGATCATCGTTGCAGTTATCCGGACGTCCAGCATTCATCCGGAGTTGGTAGGTCCTCATGCTTTCAAGGATGCTATTGTTTTATATTCTAGCTTAGATTTAGAGTTGAGCTGGTGGAGCATGTTTCACTAGCGTTTCTTTCCTGATTTTATTCAGACTATGTGTTAGTGCCATTTTGGCAATTATACGCTTTATAAGTATTGAACTATTCCTTTCATTTGATTATCTCTTAATGTTATATGGTTGATGGTGAACAAATTACGAATGTACTAGAATTGTTTAGTAAGCAATATTTAGAAACAAAAAGTTTCAAATTTTCCGCTAAAATTAACCTATTTAAAGTAAGAATGACGTAAGTAGGCTTGTCTGCGACCTCTGAGAGGTCAACGATGCCGGTCTTGTCTGGGGTCTAGATTCCAGTCGTGACACTCATGATGACTTTCCTAAGTGTTAATATGATGCCGTTCCAGCCAACTAACCTTAAGTCCATCATTTCTTTACTTTGAAGGATGCCATTACGGCTTACACTTCAATCAATCTTAACCTTCCCTTAAGTCAAGGTTTGCACATAAGAGACTCTCATAACATCATTTAAAGTCACATATCATTCATACATTCAAGACTAAGAGTTATAACACCCTAAATCAAGACATCACATATCCATAATCTTATATACATCAAGCAAGAGATACAAGTCAACCAAGACAAGACACCACATACTTCACTTTTAACTCATAAGACAAGTCATTCTAGAAACACCTCTAAAACCACCTAACATCTTCAAGTCACCCTATATATCATCATAACATCATTAATATACTCCACATAGACTCATAAAGTCAAGTAGGAATAACCAAGACTTAACCTAACACTACTCTCATAATGTCAAGTCAAAGTCTAACATGATCACTTAAGGCAAGATAACTAGAAGAATACATACATGACTATATAACTTCACATGTAGATAGGTAATTTCATGCTTCACATAATCAAACTACACAAATAGCCACATAACTTCAAGTAATTGCCAATAAGGCCATGCTCATAATAATGCATAAAGTAACACCGACAAGGCCACATCAATTGCAAGTACAACACATAACACCGCCACCATAAGTGGACCATACCAAACACAATAGAATCGAAGTATAATTAATATCAAATTAAAGAAAATGGGGTAGCATACCTTCATCCCCTCATCCACACTTCAATTCAATGCTAAATCAACCAATTCAACATCACAAGGCCCTTACCCATGGCCATGAACAATAATTCAAAGCAATAACCATAAAACCCAATGAATCTACATCAATTCATTCTAGGTTTAACAATATAATATCAATTAGATATAAAATTGAATACAATTCTTATATCATTATAAAGCCCATAAGAAACTACACAACAATTCATCAATATTAGCTTAATATCAAGTAACTCAATAAGTAGTCAAAACTAGGGTTCATCAATTTACATGGGTTCATAGGTAATTTATGTCGAAATCATCAATACAATATTAATTAGATCATAATTCAATGTTTAGAAATCATTTATGTAAGAACCCATGGTAGAATCCCGAAATTGGACAATTCACTTAAGAAAACTTTGTAAAACATCTTGAGGATTGGGCTGCTTGATGAAACGAGTATCAAGGATCAAAATCCATACCTCAAGGATGATAATTCTTCACTTTGATGAAGAATTTCGGCACAAAAACCCTAACCAAGCTGCCTCTTCAATAGGGTCTTCAATGGAGGTTTGGGATATTTTCTAAGTGTTTTGGGTTTTCAATGTGGAAGAATGAAGTCTGTAGGTTGTTAACTACTTATATAGTTAATTAAAATACACATAAGACCCTCAAATAACCGTCCAACATTTAATTTAGAAGTGGGGTGAAATTCACCAATTCACCCCTTAATTGGCAGCAACTCTTCGCGCAGGAACAGGTGCATGCAGCGCCTACCCTTGACGGGGCGTCACGGCCACAACGGGGCATCGCAACCCTCCGTTGATGGCTACAGCGGCTTGACAAGGCTCCAATATTCACGTTTGTCTAAGGCCCCCATGACGGAACCCTATGACGGGGCGTCACAGCCACGACTGGCCGTTGATTGCTCCGTCGCCAAGGCTGCATGGGACAGCCTGCACACTTATTTTGGGGTCCGTCCTCAAGGACCCTTTGATGGTCCTTGGGGATAATTTACCGGACGTTTACAACCCAAATATGATCGTATATAAGTTTAACACCTCTCACATTAAATTCATCCAAAACGAACCCGTAAATTTCAATGAAACTCGCCTAGACGTACAAGGTCGACTCAAGGCATATCTTTTGAATGCCTTCGACGTTCTTGGTCGTTTGACCTCCAAACTTTACGAAACTTTAACCACTGTCTATATATGATATATTAACTCTATTAAGAACTTTAAAACACCATTAAACACATATAAACACATATAACCACATTCTAGACATTTCGGTGACTTAGTCGTCAAACGTCTTAGTCGTCCCTTGACGTTTGACTTCCAACACCTCTAATATTTTAGATACTGCCTATATTCTATATTTTAGTCATATTTAGGACATTATAACACCAAGACCAACATATTATACTCTAGAGCACCTAATCTATTTTCGAGGTATTACAGTTAGGGTTAGGGTTAAGGTTAGGATTAGGGTTTGGGTTAGGATTAGGGTTAGGGGGTAAGGGTTAGAGTTAGGGTTTAGGTGTTTTTATAGGTTTTTGGGTTTGTGTAGGATTTGAGGTTTAAAATCTATGGTTTAGTGTTTAATGTCTCGGTTTTAGTATTTTGGACTTAGTTTTTTTTTTTGGATTTAGGGTTTAGTGTTAGGGTGTATTTTTTTTTTAGGTTTTATGGTTCAGGGTTTAGCATTTTAGAATTAAAATCTATGGTTTAGTATTAAATGTTAGGGTTTTGATATTTTGGGTTTAAGGTTTCCGATTTATGGTTTAGAGTTAGGGTTAGGGATAGGGTTAGGGTTTTGGTTTTTTTAGGTTTTTGGGTTTAGGGTTTGGGATTTCCGGTTTCATATCAATAGTTTAGCGTTTAATGTTTGGGTTTTGTTATTTTGGGATTGGGGTTTAGAATTGATGGTAGGGTTAGGGTTAGGGTTAGGGTTTATGTTCTTTTTTAGGTTTTAGGGTTTGGGGTTAAGAATTTTGAGTTGTAATATCTATGGTTTAGTGTTAAATATTAGGGTTTTGGTATTTTGTGCTTTGGATTTTGGGTTTAGGGTTTAGGGTTTAGGTTACGTTCGTGTTAGGGTTAGGGTTTAGATTTTTTTTTAGGTTTCAGGTTTTAGGGTTTAGGATTTTTGGTTTAATATCTATGGTTTAGTGTTTAATGTTTGGGTTTAGGTTTTTTGGGTTTAATGTTTTGGGTTAATGATTTAGGGTTAGGGTTAGGGTTTAGGTTAGGGTTAGGGTTAGGGTTAGGGTTTAGTTTTTCTTTAGGTTTTAGGGTTTGTGGTTTAGGATTTGAGGTTTAAAATCTATGATTAAGTGTTTATTGTTTGGGATTTCATATTTTGGACTTAGTGTTTTTTTGGGACTTAGGGTTTAGTGTTTAGGTATAGGGTTAGGGTTAGGGTTAGTATTAGGGTTAGGGTGTAGTTTTGTTTTTAGTTTTTATGGTTCATGGTTTAGCATTTGAGATTTAAAATGTATGGTTTAACATTTTATGTTTGGGATTTGATATTTTAGGCTTAGGGTTTCGGGTTTATGGTTTAGAGTTAGTGTTAGGGTTAAGGTTATCGTTAGGGTTAGTTCTTTTTTTAGGTTTTTGGGTTTAGGGTTTAGTATTTGAGGTTTAATATCAATGGTTTAGTGTTTATTGTTTGGGTTTTTGTATTTTGGGCTTGGGGTTTAGGATTGTAGGGTTAGGTTTAGGGTTAGGGTTGAGGTTATTTTTTAGGTTTTAAGGTTTGGGTTAAGGATTTGAGTTGTAATATCTATGGTTTAGTATTCAATGTTAGGGTTTTGGTATTTTGGGCTTTGGGTTTAGGGTTTAGGGTTTAGGGTTAGGGTTAAGTTTAGGGTTTTGTTTTTTTTAGCTTTTAGGTTTTGGGGATTAGGATTTTCGGTTCAAATTATATGGTTTAGTGTTTAATGTTTGGGTTTTGGTATTTTGGGCTTGGGGTTTTGGGTTAATGGTTTATGGTTAGGGTTAGGGTTAGGGTTAAGGTTAGGGTTAGTGTTTGGGTTTGGGTTAGGGTTAGGGTTTAGTTTTTTTTTTAGATTTTAGGGTTCTTGGTTTAGGATTTTTGGTTTAAAATCTATGGTTTAGCGTTTAATGTTTTGGATTTTGTATTTTGGGCTTGGGGTTTTAGGTTAATTATTTAGGGTTAGGGTTAGGTTTAAGGTTAGGGTTAGGGTTTTTAGTTTTTTTTTTTAGGTTTTGGACTTATGGTTTAGGGTGAGGGTGTATGTTTTTCATAAATATGGTTCAGGGTTTAGCATTTGAGGTTTAAAATCTATTGTTTAGTATTTAATGTTTGGGTTTTTGTATTTTGGGCTTAGGGTTTTGGGTTTATGGTTTAGAGTTAGGGTTAGGGTTAAGGTTAGGGTTAGGGTTAGGGTTTTGGGTTCTTTTATATTTTTGAGTTTAGGGTGTGGAGTTTGAGGTTTAATATCAATGGTTTAGTGTTCATTGTTTGGGTTTTAGTATTTTTTACTTAGGGTTTAGGGTTTATTGTAGGGTTCGCGTAAGGGTTAATGTTAGGGTTAGGCTTAGGGTTTAGATTGTTCTTAGGTTTTATGGTTTGGGGTTAAGGATTTGAGTAGTAATATCTATGGTTTAGTGTTTAACATTAGTGTTTTGGTATTTTTGGCTTTGAGTTAGGGTATAGGGTTGGGTTAGGGTTAAGGATAGGGTTAGGGTTAGGATTTGGGTTAGGGTGTATTTTTTTTTAGGTTTTATGGTTCAGGGTTTAGCATTTGAGTTTTAAAATCTATGGTTTATTATTTAATGTTTGGGTTTTGATATGTTGCACTTAGGGTTTCGAGTTTATGGTTTAGAGTTAGGGTTAGGGTTAAGGTCAGGGTAAGGGTTAGGGTTAGAGTTTTGCTTTTTTTTAGGTTTAAGGGTTTGTGGTTTAGGATTTGAGGTTTAAAATCTATGGTCTAGTGTTTAATGTCGGGGTTTTCGTATTTTGGACTTAGGTTTTTTTTTTGGACTTATGGTTTAGAGTTAGGGTGTAGTTTTTTTTTGAAAAATAGTTCATGGTTTAGCATTTGAGTTATAAAATCTATTGTTTAGTATTTAATGTTTGGGTTTTGGTATTTTGGGCTTAAGGTTTTGGGTTTATGGTTTAGAGTTAGGGTTAGGGTTAAGGTTAGGGTAATGGTTATGGTTAGGTTTTTGGGTTCTCTTAGATTTTTGGGTTTAGAGTGTAGAATATGAGGTTTAATATCAATGATTTAGTGTTTACTCTTTAAGTTTTGGTATTTTGGTCTTTGTGTTTAGGTTTATGTTAGGGTTAGGGCAAGGGTCAATGTTAGGGTTAGGGGTAGAGTTTAGGTTGTTTTTTGGTTTTAGGGTTTAGGTTAAAAATTTGAGTTGTAATATCTATGGTTTAGTGTTTGACGTTACGATTTTGGTATTTTTGTCTTTATGATTAGGGTATAAGGTATAAGGTTAGGGTTAAGGATAGGGTTAGGGTTATGGTTAGGGTTAGGATTAGGGTTAGGGTTTAGTTTTTTTTTTAGGTTTTATGGTTCAGGGTTTAGCATTCAAAGTTTAAAATCTATGGTTTAGTATTTAATGTTTGGGTTTTGATATATTGGGCTTAGGGTTTCGGGTTTATGGTTTAGAGTTAGCGTTAGGGTTAGGATTAGGGTTTTGTTTTTTTTAGGTTTTTGGGTTTATGTTTTACGATTAGAGGTTTAATATCAATTGTTTAGTGTTTAATGTTATGGTTTTGGTATTTTGGGCTTGGGGTTTAGGATTTATGGTAGGGTTAGGGTTAGGGTTAGGGTTAGGTTGTTTTTAGGTTTTAGGGTTTGGGGTTAACGATTTGAGTTGTAATATCTATGGTTTAGTGTTAAATGTTAGGGTTTTGGTATTTTATGCTTTGGATTTTGGGTTTAGGGTTTAGGGTTAGGGTTAAGGATAGAGTTTAGGGCTAGGGTTCGTGTTAGGTATAGGGTTGGGGTTAGGGTTTAGGTTTTTTTTAGGTTTTAGGTTTTGGGGTTTAGGATTTTTTGTTTAAAATCTATGGTTTGGTGTTTAATGTTTAGGTTTAGGTATTTTTGGCTTAATGTTTTGGGTTAATGGTTTTTAGTTAGGGTTAAGGTTAAGGTTAGTGTTAGGGTTAAGGTTAGGGTTTAGTTTTTTTTTAGGTTTTAGGGTTTGTGGTTTAGGATTTGAGGTTTAAAATCTATGGTTTAGTGTTTAATGTTTGGGTTTTCGTATTTTAGACTTAGGGTTTAGGGTTTAGGGCATAGGGTTAGGGTTAGGGTTAGGATTAAGGTTAGGATGTAGTTTTTTTTAGGTTTTACGGTTCATGGTTTATCATTTGAGGCTTAAAATCTATGGTTTAGTATTTAATGTTTGGATTTTTGTATTTTGGGCTTAGGGTTTTGGGTTTAGGGTTTAGGGTAAAGGTTAGGGTTAAGATTAGGGTTAGGGTTAGGGTTAGGGTTTTGGGTTTTCTTAGTTTTTTGGGTTTAGGGTTTAGGATTTGAGGTTTAATATCAATGGTTTAGTGTTTAATGTTTGGATTTTGGTGATTTGGGCTTGGGGTTTAGGATTTATGGTAGGGTTAGGGTTAGGGTTAGGGTTTATCTTTTTTTTTAGGTTTTAGATTTTGGGGTTAAGCATTTGAGTTGTAATATATATGGTTTAATGTTCAATGTTAGGGTTTTGGTATTTTGGGCTTTGGGTTTAGGGTTTAGGGTTTAGGATTAGGGTTAAAGATAGGGTTTAGGTTAGGGTTCATGTTAAGGATAGGGTTAGGGTTAGGGCTTAGTTTTTTTTAAGGTTTTAGGTTTTGGGGTTTAGGATTTTAGGTTTAAAATCTTTGGTTTAGTGTTTAATGTTTGATTTTTGGTATTTTGGGCTTGGGATTTTGGGTTAATGGCTTAGGTTTAGGTTTAGATTTAGGTTTAGGGTTTGGGTTTGGGTTAGGGTTTAGTGTTTTTTAGGTATTAGGGATTGTGGTTTAAAATTTGATGTTTAAAATCTATGGTTGTAACGACCTGCTTAGTCGTTTTGAGCAGCAGATTTTATTTCTGGAAAACTGTCTAAGACGACGTATCCAACGACGGACCGTCATGAGCACGACGGACCGTCGAGGGTGTCTCGTTCCAAACACTTGGAATTCTTATATTTGAGTGCTGAAATCGACTCTCTGAACTCTGTGACGGACCTGCAGGACGGACCGTCACATACATGTCGGACCGTTGTGAGGTTCCGTTTCAAAACACTTCAACTCTTGAGAATTGGGTACTGAGAGCAATTCTCTGAAGTCTGTGATGGACCTGCAGGACGGACCGTCACAGACATGACGGACCGTTGTGAGGTTCCGTTTCAGAACACTTCAACTCTTGAGAATTGGGTACTGAGAGCAATTCTCTGTCCGTCATGACGGAAGTGCAGGACGGACCGTCGTAGGCACGACGGACCGTCACAGGTTGCGTAATCCCAGTCTGGGTCAAATTTCTGGGTAAGTTTTAAAGGGGAGTTTTGGACTATTCTTGCTATAATTATAAATTTTAGTGGGTCAATGTTAAAAACTCAAATCCTTGGGGGTGTAAAGGAGATGACCTTGAGTTACTTAGTGGGTGGTTTCCTCATCTTTTATACCTAATTATATGCTAAATTAGGGAAAAGAGAGAGAGTTTGGGAGAAGAAAAAATAGAGAGAACAAGGAGAAGAGAGGAACGATCTATAGAGAGAGACAACCAAGAGGAAACAAGAAGCTTGAGAGTATA